>CAUYON010156759.1:0-31106 GCA_963573935.1 Arctocebus calabarensis
TTTTTTTTATCTTTATCATTAAATCATAGCTGTGTACAATAGTGCAATCAAGGGGTACAATGTGCTGGTTTCATATACAATCTTAACTATTTTCATCAAACTGATTAACATAGCCTTCCTGGCAATTTCTCCGTTATTATATGAAGATATTTGTATTCTGCATTTAGCAAGGTTTGCCTGTAGATAAGGCCAGTCTTATCCATAACTGAATCCCTCATCCTTCATGCTATGCCTGGAAAAGAGCAGACATTCTGCATTTACATGAGTGACTCATTAAATGTGTTGATGCCATTTGTACAACACAGCTCTGCCTCCCCTTCTTCCTTCATACCATTCTGAGCTTAACCACTATTAAGGATAAAATTCATATGTTGAAAATCCAAGGTGGGAATGGTAGCTCATGCCTGTAATCCTAGCAAGTGAGTAGATCTCAGAGCTCAGAAGTTTGAGACCAGCCTGAATAAGAGCAAGACTGCATCCCTACTAAAAAATAGAAAAAGTGGCCAGATCTTGTGGTAGGTGCCTGTAGTCTCAGCTACTCAAGAGGCTGAGACAAGAGGATCACTTCAGACCAAGAGTTTGAGCGTGCTGTGAACTATAACACCATGATACTCTACTTACCATGATACTCTACTTAGGGCAACAAAGTAAGACTATCTAAAAAAAAGAAACACCAACTCTCAATATGACTATGTTTGTAGACAGACCTTTTAGAGAGGTAGTTAAGGTTAAATGAGGTCATAAGGATAGGGTCCTAAGCCAACAGGACTATATCCTTATAAGAGGAAAAGATACCAGAAGTCCATGCACATAGAAAAAAGGCCAGGTGAGCATATAACGAGAAGATAGCCATCTGCAAGCAAAAGAGAGGCCTCACCAGAAATTAACCCTGCTGGCAACTTGATCTTGGACTTCCAGAACTGTGAGAAAAAAATTTCTATTGTTTAAGTCACTCAGCCTGTAGTATTTTGTTAAGGCAGCCCGAGCTAAGATACTCTTGTAGTGTTCCCTGTGACCCCTCTGCTCCTCAGCTGAAAACAGGGCTCCCTGAGGAAAAGCCCTATTTCCTCCACAGCACAACTAAACACAAGGCTGAGGACAAAGGGTACCCTAAAAGGTAACTGCTTGTCTCGGGCTACAATGACAAAGTAGCTTGGTCATGCCACCCTTGCACAGAAACAATTAACAAGTACAAAATTTTGGCAATACATTTTAAATTATCAGAAAGCATAGAAGAATGACAAAAACTAGACAGAAACTGAAAGAGAACTGTGTATGCTGAGATTTGTAACTCTGTATCTTTTTACCTAAGGGTACATGCCAATCTTTTTTAAGGCATGATTCAGAGTGGCCAGGATGGAGTTCAGGGCCAGAAAGGTAGGAAGAAACTCTGGAAGGGAAAGAGTCACATAGGGATGAACCTCTCATATCTGCAAATGCTCAAATTCTTAGCTGGAGATTGCAGGGGTTCCAGCAAAAAAGCAACAACTGAAAACTTAAAAAACTGAATGGCGATTTTAGCTACTGCAAATAGAGGGGAGATAGGAGTTTAGAGCCTAAGTTTTGCCATATTAACTACATAAGACAAAATTCTTTTTTGGAAGATCATACCAGAATCCAGAATCTCTATAATGTATTGTTCATAATTTCCAGTGTTCAATCAAAAATCACTAGACATGCAAAGAAACAAGAAAATGGAAGCCGGTGGCGCCTGTGGCTCAAGGAGTAGGGCGCTGGCCCCATAGTTCAAACCCTGCCCCAGCCAAAAACTGCAAAAAAAGAAAGAAGAGAAAATGGAACCCATACAAAGCAATCTATAAAAACCCAACACCAAATGACTCATATGATACAATTAGCAGACAGAAACTTTATAGCATTTAAAGGAAAATATATAGATAAAGGATAAAGGGAAGGTGGAACCTGTGGCTCGAAAGAGTAGGGCGCTGGTCCCATATACAGGAGGTGGTGGGTTCAAACCCAGCCCTAGCCAAAAACTCCAAAAAGAAAAAAAAAAAAAAAAAAAGACTAAAGGGAGGGGCTTGACATCCATAGCTCAGTGGTTAAGGTGCTACCCACAAACACCAGGGTTCAAACCTGGACCAGGCCGGATAAACAATGACAACTCCAACAAAAAAATAGCGAGGCATTGTGGTGGGTGCCTATAATCCCAGCTACTTGGGAGGCTGAGGCAAGAGAACAGCTTAAGCCCAAGACTTTGAGGTTGCTGTGAACTGTGACACCATGGCACTCTACTAGGGTGACATAGTGAGATTCTGTCTCAAAAAAAAAAATTAAGACTAAAGCAAAAATTATTCAACAACACTGTAAGGCATATAATTTTGAAAGAAGAATAAATGAAAGGCAAATAGAAAAGAGCAAAATGGTAGAATCATGTTCAACCATATGTGTATCAATAATTACATTAAATGTAAATGGTCTAAAGACTCCAAATGAAAGGCAAAGATTTTCAGCCTGGATGAAAACAAGATTTAACTGTTATGTTTTGTTTTTCTTTTGTTTTCTGAGACACAGTCTCACTTGTCACCCATGATAGAGTACCATGGTATCATAGCTCATAGCAACCTCAAACTCTTGGGCTCAAATGATTCTCTTGCCTCAGCCTCCCAAGTAGCTGGGACTACAGGCACCTGCCACAAAGCCCAGCTATTTTTAGAGAGGAGGTTTTGCTCTTGCTTAGGCTGGTCTTGAACCATATAAGCTTAGGCAATCCACCTGCCTTGGCCTCCCAGAATGGTAGAATTATAGGCTTGAGCCACTGTACCCAGCCCAAGACCTCACTTTACTGTTTTGATAGGAGATGGATTTTAAATACAAAGACACTGAAGAGTTCCTGCTCATAATTAGTTCATTTTCCTTCATTTAAAAGCACAAAAGCAGGATCAGCAAGAACAATCAAAGTGTACTGGATTGGCAGAGATAGGAAATAATTCATCATTTACTTCAACAAACATTTATAAGTCTGTATGTAAGACTTTGTACTAGGTGCTTCAGGGAGATATCAAGAAAGAAGGATTCTAGCTTGGTGTCTATAGCTCAGTGGTTAGGGTGCCAGCCACATACACTGAGGCAGATAGGTTCAAATCCTGTACAGGCCTGCCAAACAACAATGACAACAACAACAACAAAAACAAAAATAGCAGGGCATTGTGGTGGGCACCTGTAGTCCCAGCTACTTGGGAATCTGAATAAGAGAATCACTTAAGCCCAACAGTTTGAGGTTGCTGTGAGCTATGATGTAACAGCACTCTACCAAGGGCAACATAATGAGACTCTGTCTCAAAAAAAAAAAAAAAAAAAGAAAGAAAGAAAGAAAGGGAGGAAGGAAAGATTAATAGTCTGCACTATAAAGTGCTACATAATTCAGAAAGATCTGAAGAAGTGGAATGTGAAGCTTCCTTCACCTGCAGGAAAGACCAGGGACTATAACAGGGAAGTCAGCAAAGACTTTGTAGAGGAGGTCACCTTAGTGCTATACCTAAAGCACTAGGAGAATTTTGAGGAAAAAATAATTTGGTTTTCATTATTCATTTATTTCTTGGAATTAAAAGCAGACACACAGCCTAGTGGTTAAGAGTATGAGCTTTAGAGTAAGAGTTTGGGGTTCTATTGATGTGCAGAGGAGGGAACACTTATACAGTGCTGGTGGAATTGCAAACTAATATAGCTTCTTTGGAAAGAAGTATGGAGAATCCTCAAAGAGCTAAAAGTAAACCTTCCAGTTGATTCCACAATCCCATTACTAGGTATCTATCAAGAAAAAAAATCATTTTACCATAAGAACAATTGTACTAGAATATTTATTGCAGCTCAATTCACAATCACCAAGATGTGGAATCAACCCAAGTCCCCATCAAGACATGAATGAATTAATAAGCTGTGATATATGTATACCACAAAATCTATTCAGCCATAAAAAAGATGGAAAGTTTACATCTTTTATATTAACCTGGATGGAGCTGAAGAACATTCTTCTTAGTAAAGTATCACAAGAATGGAAAAGCAAGTATCCAATGTACTCAATAGTAATATAAAACCAAGAGATAAACAACTACACACTCCCACAAGAGAAAAACACAATTAAATTCAAGTGGGGGAGAGGAGAGGAGAAAGCGGGAAAGAGAGAGGGGGCTGGGTAAGCTCTCATCTAATGGGCACAATGTAAGGGTATATAGCATACCACTTCAGGGAAAGGCCCAACTACAATTTGGACTTTACCTAATAAATACAAACAATGTATAACCTCTAATCCAGCGGTTCTCAACTTGTGGGTCATGACCCACAAGAATTGTATTAAAGGGCCGCAGCATTACAAAGGTTGAGAATCACTGCTCTTATCGTTATGTTAACCTCATGTTTATCTGAAATTTTCAAAAAAGAGTTTGGGGCTCTAGCCTCAGCTCTGCTACTAACTACTCTGTGACCCTGGATAAGTTTACTCCTAAACTTACATTTTTCATGTGAAAAGGAAATTATCATTTCAATTTTATAGGACTTTTGAGAGAACTAAAGATGAGAATGTTGCAAAAGGTATCACACAGCACCTGTTCCATGGTAACAATTACTGCTACCAAAGAAAGAGAATGTTCTTCAGTATGTATTCTACTCAAAATATGAAGTGCTCAATGACAAAAGGCAGCAAAAATGAAGACCACAGAACTATAATCTTTTAAAAACAACAAATTTGAAAAAATAAATATGCTGAAAACAAAACAATGAGGGGGAAGAATACAGTCTTTCACATGGTAGGCATGTATTCTTTCCATGTCTGTTAGATGAATAAATAACTCAAATAATAGTTGAACTAATGTTGTAATGCTAACTCAACTTGTCAGAGAATACATGTGCATTTCAGGTATATAAAATTATAAACCAGTGAGTGTTCCTTGCTATTTTCTGGAAAAAATACTTTAAGAAGTTTTTACTTCACACAGGAGTTCAAGTTCCCAAAAGTATCAGTGAGATCCCTTCAGGTCATAAAAACAGATTACTGGGAGCAATGGTGATTTATAAATACAAAGTGAGGGCCTGGGAAACCCCATGGGCAGCTGAGATCTAAGTCACCAAGGTCCACAGCAGCTCTAGTTGTTCAAAAGGAACTACAGCAATTCTTTCGTAGCTTCTTTTGTCTTTGATTCCATTTCTGCTTCTAACTATTGCTATTAGAGACTCCTATACAGGCTCCACCTCACAAGACACTGCCCTCCTTCATGCCTAACCTATCCAGATGGCTTCTCTCTCTCAGGTGCTGATCCCTGAGCAGGTAGGTGTAGCCAGGCTGCAAGATCACAGGATCCAAGCGTGGTAGTCTGTGCACAGGAATCCACCCACAGCTATTTAGCTTGGGAGGCACAACCATGTTGGACCATGGGTGCACTTTAAAACATGGTGGGTAAAAACACATTTCACTGTCATGAGGGGCTCATAACTGCAGTGGCAACAAGTACCAGCTTGCCACATTCTAACAGGGTTTGAAAAGATCACAAGATAAAACTAAAGGAACTCTGAAGTAACTGATTCGGCACATAACATCTGAATCAAATTTTTAAGAGTTGATAGGAACCTGACAGGCCATCTGGTCCAACCCCACTCCTTGTACAACAATCTAGATCCTATAGCCAGTAACTGACACAATCAGAATCTTGACTCCTGATTCCTAGCCCAATGCTCTTTCCTTTCACAACAGTGAACATGTACACTTAAAATTCCAATCATTAATGATGATTAATGAATATAATTTGATAACAGTAGGGATGTCTAGGATACTTTTAGGGAAAACTGTGTATCACATCCAGGCTTAACAATATAATGAAGATGAACAATAACTGGCATTTGTGGACAAGGGTCTACTCTGCTATAAGCCAGATATACACAATTTGAAATACTTTGCCTTCTTGCTGCCTTTGGTTATGGAAAGAGATGAAGTTGTCTCTACATGTGCTTGAAAATTCTTTTAAAAAGAACCAACTTAAGGCACACAAAAAAAGGCCAATTATGTCAATAATTATTTGTTTGGCACTGGTGCTTGGAACAAATTACTCTTGCGGGAATACTCCTCTGTTTCACTCACAGAAGCCAAGTTTATCTTTTTCATGAGCCTTTTCTTGATCCACAGATAGAAGTATAATGTAAATAAAACTGTAAAACTACTTACTTATTAACCACATTCACTTGCCATAAGTAACATTCCAATTCTGAAACTAGATACCTTTATAGTTTACCTTAAACAAGAAAAAGATGCTGGCTATTGGACAAAATGTCCCATGCACTGTGCAGTGCAAAAGTGAACACCAGCTTTTTTGTCATAAGATTGTGTTTTACAGGTTTTGGCAGGGGCCTGGTTTGAACCCGCCACCTCTGGTATATGGGGCTGGCGCCTCACTCCTTGAGCCACAGGCGCCAACTGATGATTGTGCTTTAGAAGCATGCATCCATCACATGAATGCAAACTCATGGTAGGAGAAAGACAAAAATAATGCACAAGATTTTTGGGAAAGGTAACTTACGTGTTTTGTAAAATCCATGTCAGAATTCCTTCAAAAGGCCAAACTTGCTCCAGAATGTAAATGATGCCACTAAAAGGATGTGTGATGGGCATCATGAGACCTTTATTCAGAGGAAAGGGTTCTTGTTGTCTGTCATAATCCTTAAAGCTCCACCTTGCAGAGGGCGCTGGGCTAAGATACATTCTGAATTCTTCATCTATCTTTTCTTTTTCAGAGATGGGTTTTGTTTTGGGCTTTTTGTTTTCTGAAATATAGTTTACATACCATAAAATTTACACTTTTAAGTGAATATATTCAGTAGTTTTTAATATATTCACAAGATGTGCAACCATCACCACTGTATCAAATTACAGAACATTCCACTGCCCAAAAAGAAACCAGGTATTCATGAGTGGTCACTCCTCCTTCCCTAGCAACCACTAGTTTACCTTTCTGTCTCTACGGATTTGCATATTCTGGAGATTTCACATAAATGGAATCACATGTGGTTTTCCATGTCTAACTTCTTTCATTTAATATGTTTTCAAGATTCATCTATCTGGTAGCAATCCTCATTCCTTTTATTGCCAAATAATATTCCATTGCATGAATATACCACTTTATTTATCCATTCATCAGCTGATGGTTATTTGGGTTACTTCCACTTTTTGGCTGTTACAAATGATGCTGCTATAAATATTCATATATAAATTTACTTGTGGAAGTAAGTTTTCATGTAGACATAAGTTTCATTTCTCTTGAGCATATACCTAGGAGTGGAACTGCTGGGTCATATGGTACCTCTATACTTAACCTGCTGAGGAACTGCCAGCGTCTCTTCTGAAGCAGCTGCACCATTTACATTTCCATCAAAAATATGAGGGTTCCAATTTCTCTATATCCTTATCAAAATTTTTTATCATCCATCTTTGTGATTACAGCCATCCTTATCATGGTTTAGATTTGCATTTCCTACTTAGCATCTGTAACTCAGTGGTTAGTGCACCAGCCACATACACTGAGGCAGTTGGACATTGTGGCAGTGCCTGTAGCCCCAGCTACTCGGGAGACTGAGGCAACAGAATCACTTAAGGCCAAGAGTTTGAGGTTGCTGTGAGCTGGGACACCACGGCACTCTACCAAGAGCAACACAGTGAGACTCTTTCTAAAAAAAAAAAAAATAGATTTGCATTTCCCTGATGAATAATGATACTGAACATCTTTTCATGTGCTTACTGTAGGTTATACACACACACAAGAATGTATCCCTTATTTGGAGAAATGTCTATTTGGATTATTAGCCAATTATTAGCCCATTTTTTAATTGGGTCATTTGTCTTTATTGATAAGTCATAAGAATTCTTCATGACTCGGTGCCCATAGCACAGTGGTTACGGCACTAGGCACGTACATTAAAGGTGGCGGATTCAAACCCGGCCCAGGTCAGCTAATCAACAATGACAACTGCAACAAAGAATAGCTGGTATTGTGGTGGGTGCCTGTAGTCCCAGCTCCCTGGGAGGCTGAAGCAAGAGAATCTCTTGAGCCCAAGAGTTTGAGGTTGCTGTGAGCTTTGATGCCATGGCAATCTACTGAGGGCGACATAGTGAGACTATGTCTCAAAACAAAGAATTCTTCATATTAGGCTGGGCATAGTGGCTCACACCTGTAATCCTAGCACTCTGGGAGGGCAAGGCAGGTGGATGGCTTGAGCTCAGGAGCTGGAGACCAGCCTGAGCAAAAAAGACTCTATCTCTACTAAAAATAGAAAAACTTTAGCTGGGGTTACAGTAAGGGGCTATAGTCCCAGCTACTCAGGAGGCTGAGGTAAGAGGAAGGCTAGAGCCCAAGGGTTTGCAGTTATTATGAACTAGGATCCTATGGCACTCCATCCAAGGCATAGAGTAAGACTATGTCTAGGAAAAAAAACAAAAAGAATTCTTCATATATTCCAAATACAAGTCACTTATAAGATATATGATTTGCAAATATTTACTCTCATTCTACAGGCTGTCTTTCCACTTTATCAATAGTGTTCTTTGATGCACAAAGGATTTACATTTTGATACGGTTCAATTTATTCTTCGGTTGTTTGTCTCTATTCTGACTAATACACACAACTGCTTCCACGAAGAACTGATTGAAATGACTAACCAAGTGTTTTCTTCAGTTATTTGAATACATTGCTGATGTAATAAATTGCTTATTCAATTAGCATGTCTGATGTCATTTCTCCCTTTGAAAAGAATAAGCGGTTGTGGTACCCTTGAAAGAGGAAATAAACAGACTGAAGCTTTTACCACATTATAGTATGAAATTATTTATCCCAGAGAGTAAAACTGGGTATATAACACAAATATCTGGGTGCTTAACTTGAACCCTGCTACTCAGCACTCTATCACTATTCTCCTGTCCTGCTGCTCCTACCTCTAGCCCTCCATCCACCTCCTTTTCCAGCTCTACCTCCTCTTCTGGATCCCAAACATGGATGTTCCTGAGGCTCACTCTTCATGGCCCTCCATTATGCTGCAACTGTCCTTGTGTCCCTGCCCCCCATGGGACCTTTCTTACTTGCACAATTCTACCCCTCACCTCTGCTGTCAATTTTGTACCTGTCATTGCCTCCTGGCTATCTCCACCCAGATGTCCCACTTCGACTAAAGCTTGGTATGTTAACAAGAGATAAGCTTCTCCTACAAGCCACATGATCCTCCAGACTCTTTTCTTTATACAGCATCATTCTCCTATCTGCCTAGCTTCAAAACCCAGAATCATCTACAATTCCTCCTTCTCCCCTTCCCTAAAATCAAAGTAGCCGCTGACATCAGCCTTTTAAAAATTTTTTTCATGGGTAGCACCAGGGTGTAGGGCGCCAGCCACATACACCAAGGCTGGTGGGTTTGAAACCAGCCCAGGCTAGTTAAGGCAACAAGGACAGCTTCAACCAAAAAAAAAAAAAAAAAAAAAGAAAAGAAAATTTTTTTTCACATCAACCTTTAAACATTGCCTGCACAACTACCTCTCTTTACCTTAATCCAGGGACACTGATCTTACTTATATCTCCACCTTATTGTTTACTGTCCTCCCTCAATTGCTTTAAATATTCCCTGCTCCCTCAAGTCCAAAGCTTGACATTCAGATGCCTCCATAACCTCACCCTGTCTATAGCTCCCACTTCATCTCCCTCTACCCCCTCACCTACCTCTGTTCCAACCATGCTGTGCCACCCACTGTCTCCATAATGTCCTATTTTATTCTCACTTCTATACCATTGCTCATACTATCTTCCCTCCCTAGCCAAACCCTTCTTTTTCAACTGCATGTTACCCTTCCTTCAGAAAGGTTATACCACCCTTCTTTCACAAACCTGCCCTCCTTCATTCATCCTGAAGCACCTGACTGCTAACAGTTCAGCATTCATTCATTCATCCAGTTGGCTCAGTCACTCCTCAGTGAGATGCTTTCCTGCTCTAAATCCCCATCACCCTACCCCAGAGGAAAGATACGTACTAAGTACCCACAGTGGGCCAGGCGCTCCATATTAGACAGTAGAATCATAATAAAGGAAGAAAAGACAAAAATCTTTGTGCCTCACAGAACTTGAGGGCAGAGCCAATGGGTTGATAAGAACTGATTAAAGAGGCTCGGCGCCTGTGGCTCAGCAGGCTAAGGCGCCAGCCACGTACACCTGAGCTGGCGGGTTCGAATCCAGCCCAGGCCTGTCAAACAACAATGACGGCTGCAACCAAAAAATGGCTGTGCGTTGTGGCGGGCGCCTGTAGTCCCAGCTACTTGGGAGGCGGAGGTAGGAGACTTGCTTGAGCCCAGAAATTGGAGGTTGCCGTGAGCTGTGATGCCTCAGCACTCTATCCAGGGTGACGGCTTGAGGCTCTGTCTCAAAAAAAAAAAAGAATTATACTCCATAAATGTGACCTATCAACTGTGCTAAGCACTACAAAGGAAAGCATATAACAGGGAGAAACGGACCTCATCAGGGAGTTGAAGGAAGGCTCAGAAGCAGGGACAAGTTCTCTGGGTAACATGCCTTCTTCCCTCTACATGTTTCGGGTTCCTGGAGGTAGGCCAGGCCTCCTCACCCGCTCTGGGGCTTCAGCACTTGGCAAACAGGTGAAGGAGTCCACGAATGACTCTGCTAGAGAGAAAGCATCTTATCTAGCAACATGAGCCAGAGTTTTGGGACACCTTGAGAAACTGTCCTCAGTGGAAATTTGAGTCCTGCCACTCATCAGCTTTGAGCATGTTACTGAACATGCTCAGTAACATATCTCACGTTCCTCCTCTATAAACTAGGACTAACCAGACAAACCACTTCCTTTGGAGTGGATGTGAAGATTATAGGACAAAAGGTATCCCCACGCAGGCCTTGAAAGTACCCCCAAATGATGGCTACTATCATCATTATCATTACTTTTTTTTTGCAATTTGGCCGGGGCCGGGCTTGAACCCACCACCCTCGGTATATGGGGCCACTGCCCTACCAACTGAGCCACAGGCGCCGCCTCCCATTAACATTACTTTTATTATTTTTAGAAGACTCAGAGGCAGGAAATGAGCTCTGAGAGTTGTATATGAGGCCATCAAATTCTGGCCAAGTCACTACTAAGACCAGTAAAATGGACTTCTAAGAACTGGATCTTCCATAGTATAGAAAGGACAAGTGCCCAGCAGGGGTTTCTCAAAAGCAGAAAAGGCTCTTGACAACTGTCAGAACTACCCAAAATTTGCTCTACCTGGGGTCTGGCTTCCTATTCTCATAGACCTCAGACTTTGAGGCCCCAAGAGGCTGCTAAGGTCAAAGGTCATTATGGCAACCTCCCAATTTACCTAGGCATTTCTCTATAAAAGGAAACACAAAGAAAAGCCTCATCTTTCCAAGTTCACCCCCCCTCCTCTGTCCTATAGCCTCGATCTATCCTCTTCTGGCTGGGGGCAAGAGGGCAGTGCAAGGTATAGTAGGCAAAATAAAGGCTCCCAGAGAACTCCAAGCCTTGATTCTCAGAACCTATAAATACATAAAGTGACATGGAAATGGGCAATTGAAACAGCCGATGGGACTAAGTTTGCTGATCAGCTGGCTTTAAAACAGGAAGATTACTCTGGATTATCTGGGTGGGCCTGATGTGATCACAAGGGCTCTTTAAACATGGAAAAGGGAGGCAGAAGAGCCAGTGTCACAGTGATGTGATGTGAGAAAGACTCAACTAGCCACTGCTGGTTTTTTTTAGAGACAGAGTCTCACTTCATCACCCTCTGTAGAGTGAAGTGCTGTCACAGCTCACAGCAACCTCCAACTCCTGGGCTTAGGCAATTCTCTTGCCTCAACCTCCCGAGTAGCTGGTCCTACAGGTGTCCGCCACAATGCCTGGCTATTTTTTTTTGCAGTTTGGCTGGGGCCGGGTTTAAATCCTCCACTCTTGGAATATGGGGCTGGCGCCCTACCCACAGAGCCTCAGGCGCCACCTGCATTGCTGGTTTTGAAAACATAAAAAAGAGCCGCAAGCTGTAGAATATAGGAAGTCTCCAGAATCTGGAAAAGGAAAGGAATAAATTCTTCCCTAGAGCCTCCTGAAAGGAATTCAGGCCTGTCGACACCTTAATTTTAATTCAGCAAGACCCACTTTGGACTCCTGACCTTCAGAATTATAAGATAATTTGTATTGTTTTAAGCCACTAGGCTTATGCTAATTTGTTATAGAAACAAGAGGAAACTGATACACAGGGCTTTCAAAATGTTCTCTATGAAGCCTTAGGGCTTTTGCGGTGATGCCTAATAACAAAGTAGGAGATAGACATGCCACTACCTTTTACAGAATAGGCTTTAGTAAAAAAAAGTTTAAAATAGTTTAGAACCAACAGTATAGTAGAAAGAATTGAGGGTCAGACAGAGTTTGATTCAATCTGTTTCTTTAGCAACATGTGATCTTCTTATGCTTTACCTAATTTCCCTGACCCTAGGGTCCTTATCTATAAAAGGAGGATGACCATCTCAGATTGCTATAAGAATTAAATAATTCTTATGCCTGAGTAGGGCATCAGCCCCATATTCTTGAGGTGGCAGGTTCAAACCCAGCCTCAGCCAAAAAAATAATAATAATTAAATAAGGAAATGGGTAGGACAAAGTCTGGCACACAGAAAGAGTGAGAAAATATTAGCCACCCTTCTAGACTCCTTCCTTCTACATAATCTTCTCTTACTAAGGAACAGGCAGAATCCTAAATTGCCTATCCTGTGCCCCACCCCCACAAATAAAGAAATCAAGAGGAACAGAACTCCACCTCCCCCAATTCACCTTATGAGCCACAGTCGTTTGAGGCTCCATTCATTTATTTATTCACTCAACAAATCCACTGCATGGTCAAGGCTAAGGTGGTGAGCAAAACAAACTAGTCTCTACTCTGAGAGAGTTTCATTCTATTAAAAACGACAGACATTAGTCAATGATCAAACAAGTATACCATTCCAACAGCAACTGCTATAAAGGTGAGGTTTAGACTACCAGAGACAGTGTGGGAAGATGGAAGGAGATTCTGCTGAGAGGTTAGAGAAGGATTTGTAGAAAGAAATGCATCAGCTGGGAGTTGATGAATGTTTAGGCATTAACTAGGTGACAGAAGAAAGAGAATTACAGGCAGAGGAAGAAAACAACAAAACAGCACTATGGCAAGGAAAGAGGGAAATAAGACCTAAAATAAAAGGTCATCAGGCAGCCCCTGGGGCTCAGTGGGTAGGGTGCCAGCCCCATATACCGAGGGTGGCAGGTTCAAACCCAGCCCTAGCCAAAAAAATAGCCAGGCGTTGTGGTGGGCACCTGTAGTCCCAGCTACTTTGGAGGCTGAGGCAAGAGAATCACCTAAGCCCAAGAGCTGGAGGTTGCTGTGAGCTGTGATGCCACAGCACTCTACTGAGGGTAACAAAGTGAGACTCTTGTCTCTAAAAGAAAAAAAAAGGTCATCGTGGCTGAGGTGCAAAGAAAAAAGGGATGAAGAATGACTCCAAACTTCAACTACGTGAATGTTGGTGCCATCCAGAGAAACAGGAAACACTTGAAGATCACTCTGGGAATGAGAAGATCAGAGGTCAGTCTTGGATATATGTTTAGGATAGCTCTGGCATGTCCTAGCAGAGCTGTCACCTGGACGTTGGACATATAGGATATGTGAGTCTGGAGTTTGTAGGTAACTTCTGGGCTAGGGATATAAACATGGGAATCACATGTAAGCAAGGAGAGCCTAAAGCAATAAAGCAGGATGTGGGGAGATGGCTCACTAGAGTGAGCCTTACAACAAACATAAAATGCCCAAGAGCTGGACAGTGATTGCAAAGGAACATGAAAAGACTGGTCTGAAAAGCGTTACATCATAGAACAGTGGTTCTCAACCTTCCTAATGCCTCGGCCCTTTAATACAGTTCCTGTGGGTCATGACCCATAGGTTGAGAACTGCTGTCATAGAAGCTGAAGGAACAGAGCGTATCTGGGAGGAAGTAGTAGCCAACAGTGTCAAACGTAATTGCGAGGCTCTAAAAGATGCCAACTGACTGATAGGACCCTGCTCACACAGCTGGGCAGTATTAATGGACAGGCGTGGTATCTGAGAGCTGAGGCCTTTTATATCTTCTCCCAGAGGTTCTGGGCAATAACATGAATATCAGAGGCTCATCTGCTAGTATCTTCCTAGGGAAGGAGGAATGGAAGACAAAAGTTATGCAAATGGCAAGAACAGAGACCCAAAGCATTTGCCACTATATCCATTGACCTGGCCTCAGGAACTGGCTCTACCTGGAGCAAAGAAAACAGCTGATACCAACCTGGACATATTCTCTGTCCTGAAACTGGTTAAGTATGTATGGCTTTAAAACTAGGGCAATACCTGAGATCTGACACCAGGGTACAGGAAAGGGGGTTCCTCCCTGCCCAGAGTTGGTGAGGTTCCTGTACTGGGGCCTCCACCTGCAGCAATAGCACAGCAACAGCACAGCACTGTTTTCCAGCACTTCCATCTCCAGCACCAAACCCACTCACCTGGTAAGAAACCCGGACCTTGAACTTCAATCGTCTCCTTGTCCAACTCGTCTGCCTGCTCTGAGTTCTCAATCACCTGGTCCAACTCCTCACTCAGCTATAGGGAGAAGCAAAGAAGGCATCAGCTCAGCTACATTAGCCTTGCTTTCTAGACTAGAATAAGAAACCAGAAGCTGCTTTTCATTTGTCACCAAAAAACTACATGATATATAGGGTGTGTTATAATAATTACACAGATGAGAACACTGAAGCACAGAAAACTTGAAGAACTTCCTTCAGTTGCTTAGGTCTGTTGTAACAAAGCACCACAAACCGAGTGTCATAAAACAGCAAAAATCTCTTCTCTCACAGTTCTAGACGCTAGATGTCTGAAATTAAGGTGTTGGCAGGGTTGATTGCTTCTGAGAGTGGTAAGGCACAATCTGTTCCGTGGCTCTTTCCTAGCTTCTGGCGATGGGTGGCAATCCTTGGCATTTCTTTGCTTGTAGACGCATCCAAACGCCAATATCTTCACAAGGTATTCCTTAAGAACACTAGTCACTGTATTAGGTACTCACCCTATTCCAGTAAAACCTCATCTTAACTAATTACAGTACCTGCAACAATCCTATTTCCAAAGTCAAAATATGGGGGTTAGGATTTCCACATATCATTTTAGGGTAACAATTAAACCCACAGTATTTCCCCTGGCCAGAGAGCCAGAGAAAGACAGAGCTAGAGGTCAAATCTTAAATTGGTCTAGTTCTAGGCTGGTTCAAGTGCAGTGGCGTTTACAACGAATTGATCACAAACAGTTACAGATTCCTTTGTTCCTTCTCCACTCCCACTGCTTCATTTGACTAACCAAACCAAACCAAACAAAACAAAATACTTGGTCTACTTCTAAAGTTCATGGTCTTAACCACTTCCCAAAGGAAGAGGAAATGCAGTTTACAGTCAGCTGAGAGAAGAGAGAACAGAGAAGTTAGTGTGAAAGCTCTCCAGTACTCTGGCTAAAGTCCACTAAATTGGGTTGCAAATGGCAAAACAAAACAGGGAGGTCAGTCCATCCAAAGGACAGGTGCTAATTAGCAGCCTAGTAGCAGTCAACCTTAAGCTCACTTCATCAGTGTTCTCACCTATCAAATGGGCACAATTATGCCACAATGAAGGACAGGGGGCAGAAAAGAGACCAAGATAATCCTTAAGTCTCATGAGGACTTAACAAAAGACTCCACTTCTGAGTTACCCCTGCAAGCAGAATAATTGCTATATTTTAATAAACATTTGATGAGCTCTGCTAAGCAAGGAGATTCTGAAAGCTTTAGGTGGATGATGAGAGACATGGCCCTATTAGGCCAGGACCCAAAAGCCCAGAAATAGAAATTGCCCATACCCTGTTAACAAGAGCCAAGGAGTAACTACCTGCCAAACACAAAGCCAAGCATTTTTCTTTCTTTCTTTTTTTTTTTTTTTTTTCTGAGACAGAGCCACAAGCTTTCACCCTGGATAGAGTGCCGTGGCATCACAGCTCACAGAAACCGCCAATTCCTGGGCTCAAGTGAGTCTCTTGCCTCCACTTCCCAAGTAGCTGGGACTACAGGCACCCGCCACAACGCCCGGCCATTTTTTGGTTGCAGCCGTCATTGTTGTTTGGTGGGCCAGGGCTGGATTCAAACCCGCCAGCTCAGGTGTACGTGGCTGGCGCCTTAGCCAGTTGAGCCACAGGCACCGAGCCCAAGCATTTTTCACATACCGATTTACTTAACACTCACAACAACCCTAGGAGGTAGGGACTGCCATTATCTTCCTTTTCAAACTTAGAAACTAAGGCTCAGAAAGTTAAGTAACTTAACATAAGTTATACAAATGGTTAGCGGCCAAGATAGGAAAGTGGCTTTTTCACTTCAAAGCCCTAGTACTATTTACCCACTATGCTCTACTCCCTTTAAACCTGAAGTCTTTTACAGTTAGGAACAGAAGTATCTCATTCTCCACTGTTGAAAGGATGTCTTGGTCCACACATTAAATATACAAACACTAATGAGAGCTGATTAAGGAAAAAAAAGGTCTGTGCATGCTTTTCTCAATATCTAACATCACAGGCTCAGCACCTGTAGCTCAAGTGGCTGAGGCGCCAGCCACATACTCCAGAGCTGGTGGGTTGGAATCCAGCCTGGGCCTGCCAAATAACAATGACAACTACAACCAAAAAAAAAAAAAAAAAAATCTGGCTCGGTGCCTGTGACTCGAAGGGCTAAGGTGCCAGCCTAAGCTGGCAGGTTTGAATCCAGCCCTGGCCTGCCAAACAACAATGACAGCTGCAACCAAAAAATAGCCAGGCATTGTGGCAGGTACCTGTAGTCCCAGTTACCTGGGAGGGCAGAGGCAGGAGAGTTGCTTGAGCCCAAGAGTTGGAGGTTGCTGTGAGCTGTGATGCCCCCTCTACCCATGGTGACAGCTTGAGGCTCTGTCTTAAAAGAAAACATATATATATATGATGTTATATAGATAAGCAAAACAATCCTCAAATAACCTGCATACCGCCCATGGGCTGCAGGTTGTACACTCCTGGTCTAGGGCATGGACTCTAGAGGCCATGGAACCCATACCACTGGTTAAAATCCATCAGACTCCTTTTAGTAAAGGAAACAGGTGGGATTAAGGGGAAATGGGAGGAGAAATACAGAAATCTGTCCAAGGCCAGATTCTAGTCATGTCCTACACTAAAAAATGGCAAGCCTTAGGCAAATCTTATGTTTTCAACTTAGCTTCCCCTTCTACTGTGGAGCTAAGCCACTGGCTTTATATACTCCACAAAGCCTTTCTGTAATTATTTACAAAAGGAGAGATGTACATCAATAACTACTGATCAGGACAGAAGCAGCAAGTTCACATGAGGAAAGGCTGATGGCAGATATAAAACTGATTTGGAAAGTCACCCTCCATAAGGCAGGTGGGAATCTGAGGTGGCTCTTAACAAATGGGGGCATTTTAGCCAACAGAGCTCAGAAGAGGGTTAAGGAAGAAATGGTGTGAGCATATGCATAAAGCCAGGGGCACATTTTTTAGATGACAAGTTTCTAGAGTGGCCAGAGACTAAGTGGAGATGGCAAAAGTAATGTGAGATACAGCTGCTGAGCTGCACAAAGCTTTGAAAGCTGACCAGATGGTGTGGTGGCTCATACCTGTAATCCTAGCACTCTGGGAGGTTGAGGTGGTGGATTGCTTGAGCTCAAGAGTTTGAGACCAGCCTGAGCAAGAGTGAGACCCTAGGGCAGTGCCTGTGGCTCAAAGGAGTAAGGTGCTGGCCCCATATGTCGCAGGTGGCGGTTCAAACCCAGCCTAGGCCAAAAAAAAAAAAAAAAAAAAAAAAGAATAAGACCCTAGCTCTACTAAAAATAGAAAAGCTAGCTGGTAGTGGTGGCAGGCACCTGTAGTCCCAGCTACTTGGGAAGCTGAGGCATGCTGTGAGTTATGATAAGATCCATTCTACCCAGGGTGACAGAGTAAGACTGTCTGCCTTGCCCCCCCACCACCCCAAAAAAAGCTTGCTGAGAAGTTTCAACTGAGTTGGGCAGACTAAGGGCAGCATCAGGTCTATAAAAAAAAGGAATGCCCGGGGGTCAAATCAGGGCATGAGAGGAAATCTGGAGTCTAAAAGGGTCTGAAGGGAGAGGTGGTAACACTGTATCACACTCAGGTGGTGGGAGCTGAGGGAGGGGCAGACTGCAGGAGGACTGCACGGACTGCAAAAGGACGAGGCAGAACGGCCCGACCTTGGCAAATAAAGGGGCACAGCACAGGAAGGTCAGCAAAGATGACCAAGGTCTGGGGCCTGAGGAGAAAGAGGGGCCGATTCAGGAGGCAGAGCTCGTCTTAAGCAAAAGCGGAGAAGCTCAGGACAGACAAGAAACAAAGAACTGGAAAGTGACAGAGTTGTTGTGGGAGGGGGGACGCTGGAGGGACAGACGGAGAGGAGCGAGAACCAGCAACGTCGGTGAAAGCACTTTCTCAAAGTTAAGTGGCCACCAAAACCTGAGGTGATGACCCCGTCCCTAACCGGCCCCGGGGCCCGCGAGGCCTGGGGCTTGGAGCAACTAAGGCGGACGGTGCCTCCGCTCTCGCTGGAAGGAGGACGCGGGGCGTCCACGCCGCCCTTGCAGACCACGCCGGGTTCCTCCGGGCCACCGGAGTCCCGCTCCCGGGGTGGCTTTAATCATCCACCTGCTGCTTACGGATCGCAGTTCCGGGACTCGGCTCCATCCCTCGGCCAAGGGACCAGCAGCATCCGGAGGAGGGTGGGCGCCCGCTCCTTCCTTCCTGCCCCTCAGCCGCTCCCCTGTACCCGGGGACCCCTCCCAGGACGCACTCACCCCGTCCCTTTCACTAGCCCTCGGCCGCGCAGCCCGGGCGTCCCCCGCACCTCACCTTCCCAGACGCCCGGAACCCCGCTCCGGCGCCTCGCTAGAAACTGCCCTTCTGTCTCTCACCCCCTCGTACCTCCTGGTAGGATGTGGAGCGCTCCTGCCGGATCATGGTATCATAAGCCCGCTACAGCCCAGGAGGCGAGAACAGTTGGCACCGCAGCCGCGGTGCCTGGACCGGCCCGCTCCTCTAGGCGAAACCGGGTTCGGTGGGGAGTCCCTGAGACCAGGCGTGGCGGCACGCGGCGCATGCGCTTCGCTGCTACGCCGCGAGAGCCGCGAAAGGGTTGCTGGGGAATGTAGTCCGGCGGGTGTCCCTGCGCGCCCCTGGAGCCGCAAAGGCTGCGGGTATCCAGGGTCAGCCAAACTCAGGCCTTAGACGCGCGTGCCTCTTTGGCTCTCACTTCCTCTCTTTGTTGGAGGGGGAGGGATGGAGAAAATGAGTGGAAAGTGGAACAAGGTCAGGTGGGTAGAAGCGCCTAATCTATAATTGCAAGAGGAAGCTTGGCCTGGTGGTTTATAATCGCTGTAAATGTCTGGAGAATACTTTGTATTGCCCTTGATCCTGCAAGGAGGACATTTTTCTCCCTATTTCACAGAAGAGAAAACTGATATACTTTGTTTCAGAAAGAATGAGGTGAGGGCAGTAATCAGGTGAGATTTGTTTCATCAGAATCCATGTTCTTCCATTATTCCTGGGTCGGACGTTTGGGGTCAGAACCCCTAGGTTCTTGTTCTGATTCTGCCCCTCACCTGCAGGTTCTGCGGTGCTCTGAGCCCGACTCTCTTTGTCTTAGAATGCAACTGGTAAACCCTGTCCTGCCTAACAGGGTCTTATGAGAGCAAAAAGGAGGCGCAATGCAGAGAAAACCCAAAGGCACTATTCAGCCACAGTTTGAGCCCTAAATGTGGCAGGGTGGACCTGAGGACTATATCTTCCTTTCCTCTCACTGCCTAAAACAGCTGTTCTGTGTGGCGACCCTAGGCTGTTTAGTGGTGTGGCAGATAGAGGCTGCTTATTATGTCTTGATGAATGCTGCTTTGTGTCCCTTGCAGCTGCAGCTCTGCAACCCCCTCCACTGAGGCCACTCTGGAGTTCTCTTCCCTCCTCAATAGCACCAACCATGGCAAATGACCCTGGACCTCCTGGAGTATTAGCAATGGGGTTCCCCATTACCTTCCTCCCCCCAGACCCTCTGCTCTTAACAATAAATATAACACCTGATTTATTATAGACACTCAATGTTTGTTGAATTTATGAATGGAACACTTATTCCGGCCATCTCATTTAACAGCTGCTTGCCAAGATGAATCAATAACAAACAGCTAATTAAATTCATGACTGTATTAATACAGGGTGGTCGACAGAACAAGTCACCCACAACCATAGACCTTTAGAGCTGAAAAGAACCAGAGAATTCTATTCCAGCCTTATCATTCTCTTCTAGATTTTATTGGTGTGACCAAACCAAAATGATAGGCTTCCACATTTGAAGGAGATATTGGCTAACACAATAGTCAACAAGGTTTACCAAATATAATGTGCTGGGCAATGGCATACAGAAATGAGCTAGACACACCAAGGTCCTGCGGGGTTTTGTTTGTTTTTTGTCGTGGCTCTTGTGGCTCTTCTGTGCTAGGATGGACAGACCATAAACATGTAAGTAGAATTTTGCTGTCCGCAAGTCCTCTTCTCTCATTTCATCAGCAGCATACACCAATCTGGCTTTAATCTTTTCCACTCCACTAGAACAGTGCTTGTCAAGATCACAAGTGACCTTCATGTTGTTAAATCAGACAGCCATTTTCCATCTTCTTTCTTTGCTGCAAGGGACTTGGCTGAGCCTCCCTCCTCCTAGTGGTTATTACAAGGTTCCAAACTGAGCCTAGGGATTTTCTATCAAATCTACTTCCCTCACAGTCTTTCTCATTGTATTCAGCTCCACCCTCTCATTGGCTCTGGCCAAAAAGCTTTGAGTCATCTCAATTCCTCCCTTAATTTCACATCTAATATCTAAATCAGCAAATCTTTTTGGGTCTTTTTTTTTTTTTTTTGAGACAGTTTCAGTCTCTCACCTTCCTGAGACTGCCATAGCATCACAGCTCACTGCAACCTCAAATTCTTGGACTTGAGCAATCCTCTTGCCTAAACCTCCCAAGTAGCTGGGACTATAGGCATGTGCCACTATACCCGGCTTGTTTTTCTATTTTTAGTAGAGACAGCATCTCACTCTTGCTTAGGCTGGTCTCAAACTCCTGAGTTCAAGCAATCTACCTGCCTCAGCCCCCCAGAGTTATAAGATTACAGGTATGAGCCACCATGCACAGCCTTTTGGGGTCTATTTTAAAATTGTTTTAGAATCTGCTCAATCATCACCACCTCCACTATATAATAAACCACCAGCCTTTCTTTTTGATTATTTTCATAGTTTCCTAGTTGATCTCTCAAATTCCACACTTGCCGCCTGTAGTCCAGTCCCAACTCAGCAGAGAGAGCCTATTAAACCAAGTCAGATGATGTCACTCCTGTGCTCCATCCCCTCCAAAGCCAAAGTCCCCACAGTTGCCTATGTGAATAAATGTGAACCTGAGTTAGTCCTTCAAGATGGATCCCAAGTGGTTAAGAGGCCCTAAAACAGCCCAAGAGGCCATTTGCTGACTAAAGGTGACACTCTGAGATTAATCTGGAGACTTTCAGAGCTCACTTGAATCAACCAATCAGAGCTCACATGCCTCAGCCAATTGGTGCTCAGCTAGATCTAACTAAGCTATCAGCACTAAGCAAGTTTAAGTCCTTCATTTGCATACACAGACCTGATTGGGAAACTGGGTAAAAACTTTTGCTATAAAACTGGATCCCTCAGCAGCTCCAGTTGCTCAGTGGGTAGGGCATCACCCACATACACCAAGGCTGGTGGGTTCAAACCCTGCCAGGGCCAGCTAAAACAACGATAACTGCAATAACAACAACAAATATAGCTGGGTATTTTGGCAAGCACCTATAGTCCCAGATACTTGGGAGGCTGAGGTGAGAGACTCTTTTAAGCCCAAGAGTTGGAGTTTGCTGTGAGCTGTGACACCACAGCACTCTACCGAGGGCAACATAGACTGTGTCTTAAAAAAAGAAAACAAAAAACTGGATCCCTCTCTGTTCCCTGGAGCACAACTTCATTTTACAAAGGGGGCTGTCTCCCCAGTTTGCAAACTGTTCACAGGAATAAAACGTTTTTTCCAAATTCATTTTCAGAGGACATTTGTTCATACCTATAAGCTCCTATAGGATGTGTCCCCCAGCCCCCTACCTCTCCTGTTGCTCCTATTACCCCACACTCTCAGCAGCAACACATGAAGCACACGTCCGCCTAATAGCCTTCCCACCTGTTGTTCCCTAGGCCTCAAATATCCATGTGACTCACTTCCTTACCTCCCTTAGGTCTTTCTCGAAATGTCACCTTGTTAGTGTTGCCTTCTCTAAGTACCCTCCTCTGGGCAGCAAACCCCACTTCCATCACACCCCTACTCTGCTTTCTGTTGTTCCTTAGCACAGACTATCTTCTAACATTCTTTTCAGTGTCCCCCCACTAGAATGGAAGCTCCATGAGGATGAGGTTTTTACGTATGTTGTTCATTGCTGTTTCCCAGTGCCTCTGACAGTGCTTGGCCTTTACTAGGCACTCAAATGATTGCTGAATAAAGAAATGAATGAAATAATTTTAAACATGGGAATAGGAGCTTGAAAGAAAACACAACAGTTTATGGGATAGTGAGCTGGCAGCTGGGGCAGGTGCTAATATATCTGGGGGATGTTAAGAGAGGCCTCCTGCTGGTAGTTACTTTTGAGTTGAGACCTGAATAACAAGAAGGGGCCAGCACATGATGGCCTGCACCCTAGGCAGAGGGCATGGGCATATACAAAGCTGCCAGACTGCAGCAGAAGCAGAAAGCAATGCAGCTAGAGGGGCATAAATGAGAGAGAATAAGAGAGGTACGTGGAGGCTGGATCACAGAGGATGGGTCGTGCTGAATCTGAGATCCAGTTCTTGCTTTCCCCTGCTCTGGGCTGAGGTGAAGGGAAGGCCCTGCAGACTGGGTTTCCACTGGTTTCAGTCAAGAGATGCACTGCTGAGAGTTGAAGGAATCAGAGCAAGACAGAAGTCAATATTTTTCTTTCCCTTTTTCTCTGCTTCTGGCAGTTTCCCTTGCATGGTCAGCCCCTGGTACAAAGGTTTTCTGTGCTTTTAGCTTAGCCAGGTGACCCAGGCTCCTAGACTTTCATTAATAAATACCACTTCTACCCTTCTGTGGGCTGGCTGGTGGCTTCCTGCTGTTGCAAATCTCTGAGTTGCCTCAGGGTTGTTTCAACTCCTTTCATCACCCGTGTAATCAACTCCCTGCATTATAGCCATTCCGTTTCACTCAGTATAGTTTCTATTTTGCTTGCAAGTGACCAACTGATTCCAAGGGCTTTGGAAAATGAATCTGGATTCAAGTAGATAAGGGCAATCAGTGGATGCCTGGAGAAATTCAAAGGCATATGAACATGGTCTTCAGTTATAGCTGCATCTTCAGCATCTGACTAGCATCTGGATAGATGTGGTCAATAGAAATTACAGGGGGAAATTTTTGGCTTAAAGAGGCGCCTGATGAACAGAAAGAAAAGGGCTCAGGTGGCACCTGTGGCTCAGTGAGTAGGGCGCCGGCCCCATATACTGAAGGTGGCAGGTTCAAACCCGGCTTCGGCAACTGCAAAACAGAAAAATAGCCGGGCGTTGTGGCAGGCGCCTGTAGTCCCAGCTACTCAGGAGGCTGAGGCAAGAGAATCACCTAAGCCCAGGAGTTGGAGGTTGCTGTGAGCTGTGTGACGCCACAGCACTCTACCCAGGGCGATAACGTGAGACTCTGTCTCTACAAAAAAAAAAAATTAGCAGGACTTTGTGGCGGGCACCTGAGGCAAGAGAATTGCTTAAACCCAAGAGTTTCAGGTTGCTGTGAGCTGTGACTCCAGGGCGCTTTACCGAGGGTGAGACTCTGTCTCAAAAACAAAAAAAGGTTCTATTTAAATCTCACGTACTTTTATTAGGGCTTTCTGCAATTTCTCAGCTACAACATGGGCACTAGAAGACATGTGATATTATTGATAGTTCCCTTGGTTTTTTTTTTCTCACCTCTCCTATGTATTATTTATTAAAATTCTTTCTCTGATCTACCTAACAAGAAAAAACAGAAAGCTTCTGTGTTTGGGCTGAATTTGCCAAGATCGTCTACCTGGAGAGCTTAAAATGTATTAACTTCTATGTATGTGTAAATTTGTTTGAGGTCTTAGGATTTAAAGCTATCTAGTAGATGATTTGTGAGTTACTCTTCTTTTAAAAAAAATGTTCCTTTTTGGCGTTTGATGTTTATGAAATAAAATAGGAAAGAAAATAATTTAAACTCCCCACCTACACTGAAAATGCTTGTCTGGGAGGCTAACATGAACATTACAGGCTAAATTAGCAGAGTAACATTAACTACTGACCATTTACAACTGGTTGGATGAAGGAGAGAGATCAGGAAGGCTCAGTCATGGAGGTACTTGTCACCAGGAGATGGAGATTAGGCAGGTGGAAGTGTTACAGTGAGGATGGGAAAAGTTTTTAAAGGCCTGCTTCACAGCCCTAACACAGGGACGGCCTCGGGCCCAGCAGCCTCCCCCACCAGCTTGCTCTCTGCTTAAAATCTCTTCTGGCCAAACCAATTCCAGTTTGCAAGGGACTTATTCTTTTCCCTTTTGACACAAGTTATGTGAACACTTAACTTAGTGCCAGGATGGAGCTTAATGCTGAAAAATAGACCTAAGATTTAAGAGGAAAATTCCTAGTGAGATAACTTTATCTGGCGCCAGTCTTTAACCCCATCACCTACAGGGGGCTGCTACTTGTGAAGCAACTACCCAGTGAGCAGGCTGCTACTGGGCGGAATATGAGAGAAAGGAACAGGTTGTCCCTGTTTGTTGCTGCTTGGTGTTGTTCCCAAATAAATAGATGCTAATTGAGAGGAAGTGTAGCTTCATATTTTGTGACACCTTGGGTATATGCTAGGAAGTCTCAGGAGAGCTGCTTTAAATTAAAGTTAATGTTAAACTCTGCTTAATTAGCATCGCTGTAGCGGATTTCACTTTTCCCTGTCAGGAGAAGAATGTGCTATGTTACAGTCTTCCTGTTGCAAAATACTAAGTTATATCATGGGCGTGAAGAAGTGATTTGAGAACTGAATGACTTGCTGGAAAGGGAGAATCAGACAGGATGGCACTTTGCTGATTAAGAGGAGTGGTTTGCTAACCAAATGGGAGAATACAGAATGGAACAATGGAGAGAAACCTTAGAGTGACATCATTACTTTGGAAACTATTATAAATTGATGGGGGTTTGGGGTGGGGGTTGGGGAACCTATAAGCAACTCCCACCAAAAAATGAGTCAGTCACTCCTGGACATTCTGTGATAAAAAGCATTAAGAATGCTTCAAGCTAAAACTCTTGAATTTCATATAATTCATCTGTCCCTGATGGAAGTGTAAAAGAATAACAGAGATGGAAATAGCTCCTACTTTTGGCAGATATCACCAATTGGTCTCCCTTAATATCATGCTCTGACACTTGCTTTTGCTTTGCTTTGTTTCCATTTACACATAAAACTCTGCAGCCTTTATTGCTTAGATCGTGCTCCTTCCTTGGGTGCCAGAGCAAGAGGTGGCACGCTTGCTGCCAATCTGTTACTGACTTCATCTGCAGTGAACTGGGAAGCACAAGATCAGTTGTTTCTGGAAAGGTCGCCACACAATAATTTCTGGCCATTGCATAAACTACAAGCAGGCTGGAGGACTTTTAACAGGTTAACAGCAACCAGTTGACCAGAGAAACAAATTCAAGCTGTGGTTATCCCACAAATGGTTTGCTAAAGGAACTGTCCTGCTCACAGGAGAAAAACTCTGAGGTTAATCAGTCTTCGGCTACCTAGCTCTGCCAAAGGGAACTATTGTCATCTCAGAATAAAGAGATGATTATTCGGCTCTCTGACGCAAGTCAAAACACACTTGCATCTCCTGCTCACAAGGAGCCTGCATAAAATGAGTACTGAGCTGGGAGAACAGGTGTGTTTGTGCTTGGAGAAAGCAGCGAGGGATATGAAAATGACTTAGCAGCTGGTGAAAAAGAAGATTGAAGTTGTGCCAGGCAGAGGGTGTTTTTTCCCTAATTATGCAAAAGCTTTCATTTCATTGATCATGTCGTTCTCTTCTTTCTCCATCTAAATAACATGAAAACTATGTAACAACTCTTTTGGGAAAGACATTGCCAGGAATGCTTATTAATGGAATGAAGGTTAAGAAATAGTCTTTAGTGGAAAAACTTGCTATTTTCTCAGGGTTGTGAATCATAGAATTTAATTAGAGAAAAAAAGATGTATTAAAATGAGATGTAGTCATTCAAGCTAGAAAAAACTGTCAATAGAAAGAGTGACCTCCGAAAACAAGACCCAGGGAACCTTAAAGGCTCTTTTGATATTTGCACTGTTATTCAACTGTTGGCATTCATTCTTTCTCTCATTCAATAAAAATTTATCAAGCATGCATTTTATGCCAGGCACTGAGCTTCACTTTTAGAAAACAAGGATGAAAAATGCAATTTCTGCCTTCTTCAGTGGCTCACAATCTAGGGGTGAAAAAATGTTTTCACCCTAGCCCAGCTAAAATGTGGTTGGGGTAGCTGGTTGGATGGAACTTTATCCTAACTGTAAAGATTAGTCTCTCCTTGGGCGGCGCCTGCCACTCTGGGTAGGGCACCGGCACCGTATTCCAAGGGTGGCGGGTTTGAACCTAGTCCCAGCCAAACTGCAACAAAAAATAGCCAGGCGTTGTGGCGGGCGCCTGTAGTCCCAGCTACTCGGGAGGCTGCTGAGGCAAGAGAATCACTAAGCCCACGAGTTGGAGGTTGCCGTGAGCTGTGACACCACAGCACTCTACCAAGGGCGATAAGGTGAGACTCTGTCTATAAAAACAAAAAAGAAAGATTAGCCTGTCGTTTCATTTCAGGTGCAAATTCAATTTTTAAAAGTTGAATCCTAGCTGAATTCTTCTGATGATTGGGGAGAAGCTTGGTAAATGATTTGAATTAAGGATGGGAACCTTGTTCATCCATATGTGACCACGTGACCCACAGGTCTATGTCTGCCCCTTGGGTTGCTCTGTGATCGCATAGTGGTCCTACAGGAATGTGTAACCCCGATTTGCCCATCTTTTCCAAACTCGAAGTAAAAGAAAACAACAAAACCAGAAAACCTCCGACATTCACACAGAAAAGAACGACTGCTTTAAAACGTGTTTGTGCATCGGTTCTCTTTCATTGGAGGAAGCAGTGTGTGCCAAGCGACCAAGGAGCGGAGGTACCTCCTGACTCTACAGCCTGTGGTTGTGAACCAACATTACACATCTCTGCAGACTGCCAGAAACTGTACCGGCAGTCCTCAGAGCTGGAAACAGCAGTCACACAATGAGGTTCCCTATCTCTCTGTGTGACTTACAAAATGTCAATCATCGTGTGGTCTCAGATACATTGACTTGCTCACTGTTTGGTAACATTGCAATGACAATGTGTTTTAAATATATGCTGGAAGGACAATTTAAATACTTGACAGCAGTGAGAGTCAAGACAGACCATATTTTCTTTTCTGAATCTAGTATGCAAGAGAATCTGCACCCACTGCCAGTGTTTCATTGTCATTTACATAGGCTTCAATTGTAAAAGCATTGGTTAACCAGGCATTTTGCTAGGTGATTTTACCTTGAGAGCCTAATACAGGGTGGAAGGGTTACAGCTGAAGAAAACAAAGAGGGCTAGAGCTTTAGGGACCAGCCTAACGGTTTCTTATTCATGTTGCTCGCCCTTTGCATCACCTTTCTCTTTAAACTCCATTCTTACCCTCAGGCTACTGTCCTGGAACTTGCACCTTTAAAATTATCCATGCAACACTGTAAAAATGGCCTGCCATTTTTATTAGGGGAAATGATCCAAGAAGACTATAAAAAAGGAAAAGACACAAAACACAGTATGGCAGGATAATTTATTGAAATATTTAATGGGCTTTCTTCTCAAATTTTTTCCCTCTTCAGCCCCTTTCCAGAAAAAAAGAGCCAAACCCTTTGTATTCCTTTGCTCCAGGACATGTTTTCTTCCTGTCCTTTGTTCCCAGAAATTATGAGCTCCTTTAAGGTGTATGTTATGAGGATGATGAGAAACAAGTTGGCCTGACACACAGAGAGGTTTCCTCTCATCTAGAGGAAGCCTTAGACCTGCATCCCCTCCCTGGGATAGCAGAGGGAGATGTCTATGGCCAATGTCATCACAAAAGCAGCACAGTGGGTGGTGGGTTGCTTCAGGAGGACCACACTAGCATAGACAAACAACAGTTTTAAAGTAAACATATTGTTCCTAGATGAAGAATGCTGCCTCTGTGTTAACCAGTCTAGACTCTTCAGAGATGCAGCCAAGAAATCAGCTGAACCGGTTGCCAACCTCCAAAGACAAAGAGAAAACAGCCAGAACCAATCTTGGTTTGCCTCACAAAGCTGGCTCCCCTAGATCCTACCTCTAAACACCCCTTGACTTCTTTTTATGACCTTGTGTGTCCCTAGGTCCGCTCTTTATGCGAACTGCAATCTAGTTCATTCAAATCACTGTTCACAACTTAACCCAACAGCATGTCACCCAAGTCCTCCTTCTGAAAAAGGCTTGCTCAAAACAACACCAAAAACCTCTCATACCCCTAAATTGGTATGTGTTTGTACTGCCATCCAGTAGGAAGCAGTTTTAAGAGATTTCTGTGCCCCTGATCCCTAAAATAAAAGTGGGGAGTTGTAGAAAAGGAATTCTCATAACCCTCATAGGAGTGTAACCATTTTAGAAAACAAGCAACCCCCTCCCCAGATTCCTGAAGTGCCTCAAGGCCAGAGTTCCTAGAAATACCCTACCCATATCCTAGCAGGTACCAGGGTTATGCTCATAATCCTGACCCCCTCCTCCCCAGTTAAGATGAGCCCTGGGGCAGTCGGCCACTCCAGTCCCTTCCTCCTTCCAACTATACTGATAAGGCTAATAAAAACCTTTGCAACCCTGTGGGAGCTGAGCTGGCACGTGATTGTCTCCATTCTGCTTTTCCCCTCTATTAAAGTCTTTCTTTGTCCCTGGAAATAGTAAATAAACCAAAGTAAACATACTGGACCGTACTGGCTCTGCTCTGATTTTCTAAGCAAAATTTAGACCTCTAAAAGGAAGAAAAAGAAAAACAACAGGACAAAGATTGGATTTTCTGCCAGCATGGTAACTTATAGAAAAGAAAGTAATATGTTGGCTTGGCGCCTGTGGCTCAGTGGGCTAAGGCGCCAGCCACGTACACCTGAGCTGGCAGGTTTGAATCCAGCCTGGGCCCGCCAAACAACAATGACAGCTGCAACCAAAAAATGGCCGGGCGTTGTGGCGGGTGCCTGTAGTCCCAGCTACTTGGGAGGCAGAGGCAGGAGACTCGCTTGAGCCCAGGAATTAGAGGTTGCTGTGAGCTGTGATGCCACAGCACTCTATCCAGGGTGACAGCTTGAGGCTCTGTCTCAAAAAAAAAAAAAAAAAGAAGCAGTCACTGCAAGTATCATAATGCATGGGAAAAACTGGAAGCCTTTCCTCTAAGACAGTGGTTCTCAACCTGTGGGTCACGACCCCTTTGTAACAATGAAAATACATCCTGCATATCAGATATTTACATTATGATTCATAACAGCAGCAAAATTACAGTTATGAAGTAGCAACGAAATAATTTTATGGTTGGGGGTCACCACAACATGAGGAAGTGTATTAAACGGTCACGGCATTAAGAAGGTTGTGAACCACTGCTCTAAGATCAGGAATGAGACAAGAATGCTCACTTTTACCAGTGTTATTCAAAAAAACACTGAAAGTTGTAGCTAGACCAATTAGACAAGAGAAAGAAATAAAAGGCATCACAGTTGACAAAAACAAATTATCTGAAAGATAATTTGAAAGACAAAAGCAAATTATCTTTGCTTACAGATGATCTGATCTTATATCTAAAGAAATCTAAAGATTAAAAAAAATCCTAGTGGAACTGACAAATTCAGTAAGTTTGCAGAGTATGATCAATATACAAAAATCAATAGCATTTCTCTCTTCCAACAGTAAACAATCTGAAAACAAAATCAAAAAAGTAATACCATTTACAATAGTTACAGACAAAACAAAAGACCTAGAAATAAGCTTAACCAAAGAAGTGAAAGAACTCTGTAATGAAAACTATAAAACACTGATAAAGAAACTGAAGAACACATAAAAAATGAAAAGATACTTCATGTTTATGGGTTGGAAGAACAGATAGTGTTAAAATGTCCATACTACCCAAAATAAAATACAGACTCAGTGCAATCCCCATCATCAAATGTCATCAAATACCCATGACATTCTTAATAAAGTTAGAAAAATTAATTCTAAAATTTATATGGAACTACAAATGACCCAGAATACCAAAGACATCCTGAACAAAAAGAACACATTATTTGACTTCAAATTATACTATAGCACTACAGTAACCCAAACAGCGTGATATTGGAATAAGAACAAACACTTAGACTAATGAAAGAGAATAGAGAAACCAGAAAAAAATTCACACATCTATAGTGAACTTATCTTTGATAATGTTGCCAAGAACCTACAGTGGGGAAATAACAGTCTCTTCAACAAATGGTGCTGGAAAAATTGGACACCCCTGTGTAGAAGAATGAAACTAGACTATTATCTCTCATCTTATATAATAATCAAATCAAGATGGATTAAAGACTTAAACATAAGACCTAAAAACTATGACCCTACTAAAAGAAAACATGGGGAAAACATTTCAGAATATGTTTGATCTAGGAGGCAATAACTTCTTGACTAATGTCCCCCACATACAGGCAAAATTGACAAATGGGATCACTTCAAGCTGAAAAGCTGCACAGCAAAGGAAACAATCAACAAAGGAAAGAGCTCACAGCATGAGAGAAAATATTTTCAAACTACCCATCTGAAAGAAATAACTACCACAGACAGTAACAACTATTTAAATTGCACAAGAACGTT
>CAUYON010156760.1:0-20936 GCA_963573935.1 Arctocebus calabarensis
TCTCCTGGATCTGTAGGAAGCCGGCTGTGTACATGAGCAGAAACTGGTCGCCCACGTTCATGCTCAGCCAGCCTGTGTAGCAGAAGCTGAGGATCTGCTGGAAAGACTGAGGCTGCACAGCCGCCGGCAGTTCCACCACTGCGCTGCGGCTGCTGTTAAAGAGGTCCCGGAAGTAGGAGCTGCTGGCGGCCAGCACAGCCCGGTGGGCCTTGAAGGCATGGCCTTTGACCACCACAGACACGTCACAGTACAGGCCTTGTAGCCGCTGCTCATTGAGGCACTCCAAGATGCTATTGCCAAAGTTTAGAATCTCCATCTGCAGCGTCTGTGCCATGGCTGCAGCTGCACAGGATACAGGAAGAGACAAAAGGACTGGGTCAGGGTCCAAACACTGGGGTTGCCTGACCCTGCCCTCAGATCTCCCCTGCTGGAGGGACATCCACAAAGTGCAATTTGCCCTTGCCATACTAATCAGAGTCCCAGACCCCCTCCAACTCCTTCTGTCCTGGTAGGGGCCAGCTTTCATAAGATACTGTCAAATCAGCTAAGCCAGCTATAGACCACAGTGGCTACATGCTGTCCCTTGCAGAGAGATGGGCAAAGGCATACATCCCCATGTGTAAATGAGTTCACTTAAGAGCTTGGAAGCGTGGCTAGGATGTAGTGAGTACCTGTAAGCTCAAGCCAGTGATAACTAGTGCCGCGTGCCTAGGGTACCTTTGCAGCACACTAGCCTGGAAATGTCAGGGTCACCTGACCATGCACCAGAGTTCACAGTGCCCAGCACATGAGCCTTAATCACCATTTACTGAATGACTGCCACTAAGCTGGATAGAATCAAAAAGTTGATGATGTGAAGGCTATGTTAACCAGTTTGATGAAAGTATTTCAAATTGTATATAAAACCAGCACATTGTACCCCATAATTGCATTAATGCACATAGCTATGATTTAATAAAAAAAAAAAAAAAGTTGATGAGGATGACGTTGCTTATAGGAGTGTCAGATGGTGCAATCCCTTGGAAAACAGTCTGATAGCTCCGCAAATGGTTAAACACAGTTACCATGTTACCTAGTAATTCTACTCCTAGAATTTATGCCTGAGAGAAATGAAAACATTTGTTTACCTAAAAACCTGTGTGCAAATGTTCACAACAGCACTATTCGCAATAGCTCAGAGGTGGAAATAATCCAAATGTTCTATCCATGGATGAATGGATAAACAAAATGTGGTAAATCCATACAATGGAATATTATTGAACCATAAGAGGAAACAAATTCTGACACATGCTAAAACATGGATGTCCCTGGAAAACATTATGCAAAGTGAAAGAAATCAAGACAAAGGACCACATAGTTTATGGCCTCATTTATATGAAACATCAAAAACAGGCAAGTCCATACAGATAGAAGGCAGATTAATGGTTGTCAGGGGCTGGGGAGAAGGGAGAATGGGGAGGGTTAGGGAAAGCAAAAGTGTATGGGTTTATTCTTTTTTTTTTTTTTTTATTTTTTTGTACAGAGTCTCACTTTATCGCCCTCAGTAGAGTGCCGTGGCGTCACACAGCTCACAGCAACCTCCAACTCCTGGGCTTAGGCAATTCTCTTGCATCAGCCTCCCAAGTAGCTGGAACTATAGGCGCCCACCACAGCGCCCGGCTATGTTTCTGTTTTGCAGTTCAGCTGAGGCCGGGTTTGAACCCACCACCTTCAGTATATGGGGCTGGCATCCTACTTGATGAGCCACAGGTGCCACCCGGGTTTATTCTTGATGTAATGAAAAATCTTTTTTTTTTTTTGAGACAGAGCCTCAAGCTGTCACCCTGGACAGACTGCCGTGGCATCACAGCTCACAGCAGCCTCTAATTCCTAAGCGAGTCTCTTGCCTCCACCTCTTGCCTACTAGGGTAGTCCCAGCTACTACAGGCGCCCGCCACAACGCCAGGCCATTTTTGGTTGCCCACCCATTTTTTGGCCATTGTTATTTGGCGGGCCCAGGCTGGATTCGAACCCACCAGCTCAGGTGTACGTTGGCTGGCGCCTTAGCCTGTTGAGCCACAGGTGCCGAGTCTGAAAAATCTTCTATAACTGACCATGGTGGTAGTGGTACAATTCTGTAGATAGCCTACAGACCACTGAACTGTACACTTAAAATGGGTGAACTGTATGATGTGTGCATCTCAATAAAGCTATGGAAAAAGAGGGAGGGAAGGAAGAATTAATTTGTTCAGGGAGCCACCCTTTGCCCAGACACATGCTAAAGGGGGCCACACAGTGAGGGGCCTAGCCAAGGGAAAGGGGGCCAGGCAGGATGACCGGGAAGGCTCTTTTCTGCCTAAGAGCCTGTGCTACCTCTTCCAGGAAGAACTGGCCAGGCAGGATGACGGGAAGGCTGTGTCCCACACTCTTGGGCAGTCACTTAAGGGTTTTAAAGGAAGGAGTGACCTTACACATCTCAACACTAGGGTCTCTGGAGAGCAGGGGCCTAACCTGGACAGGGTGGGGAGGAGAGGGATTCCCTGAGTAAGAGGATCCTGAGCAGTGGTTCCAGCTGGTCAGCAGGAAAAAGATGTACCCAGTATGTACAAAGGCCCTGGGACAAGAATGAACCTAAGCTTTTTTCCCTTCACTCCCACAGTTAACTTTCCTGCATCTTTCACTGTTTTCTCATTCATTAGCAACTCCATTCAGAGCTGCTGCTGTGGGATGGGCACTAGGAAAACAGGGAATACTTGGCCCTGACATGCTAACACTCAGATCATTCTAAAATTGGCTGCTATGATGAACAGAAGTGGCATGTGCCCAAGGACTCAGAGGTATATCTTGGGGTCAAGTTGAGTCCTGGCTCCAGCACTGACCTTAGTCCTGAAACCAGAACCCTAAATCTTTCTCCATTTTGAAACCGAACACTAACCTGACCCTATGAATGCAACCCCTACTCTCAGAGCCAGTACTACGCAAATACCATGAGCAAACATAGGCCCTAACTCTCCCTGCACACAGGGTAAGGGAGAAGCCAATGCACCCCCAGCATGAGCTCCTGGAATCCTCTTAGTGAGACTTCAGGACTGGTTTCATATTGCCAGTTCTCAGCTGGGAATACTGAGGCCATGTGGAAGTTAAGTACTGTCCTGAGGTCAGTGACCCTTACTGAAGGTCAAGATTCAATCCAGAATCTGTCTAGGCACCACAGCCTGTGATTTCCCTCAGCTGTATCCTCCCCCTACTCAAAATCTGTCTCAACCACACATACAAATAACACCCTAGGGTAATCAGAGAGGGGAGGCAGGATCTGGAATTCCCAGACATAAGGCATCATAAATTTCCTTCCAGGAGCCCAAACTCAGAGCTGGACAAATCAAAGAGGCAAGAGAAACCAGTGCATCACATGGTAACCAAAGGACAGAGCCCAGAGAACCCACTTTAGGATCCTGACACCTCCCGGGGCTGCCAAACTAAAGCCACCCTCCACCCCCATATTGAGGCCCAAATGACAAGGATCAAGATGGTCAAGGAACCAAGACAGGATAGGTGTGCAGTGAAGCGAAAGCCCCTCACCTCTCTGTGCCTCAGTTTACTCATCTGAAAAGAGAGGACTCATCCATCCAACCCACCCTGATGAACTGCATCCTCCTCTGTGCAAGGTGCTGGGGACACAGCCAGGAACAGCATCAGCTATGCTCAGCCAGGGCTCACTGTCTAGTGGGGAAACATGAGAAATGATTTAGTAATAGTTGGGGTGAGTGTGTCACAAAGTGGCCAATCTTGGTGTATGGGCCACTAAAGGACAAACAGGAGCCGGGGAGGTGGAGAGAACACCCCTGGGCAGGAAAGTATCAGGTGCCATCTGGAGACCCAAAGGAGGCGGTTATGGCTAGAGGATAGCGCAGGGGAGCATGGCTGCTGGGAAGAGGGCACAGGCATCTTTGGGAGTGAGCAGTAGAAGGCTTGGAGTTAGCGGGAACCTTGGGGTCGGCAGCATTATAAGGATTTTATGTAGAGTCATCCATGCAAGGGTACTGTCAACTCCATGAAAGTAGGCATCATGGCCAGTTTTGTTCAAGATCAGTTTCTTGGCAATAGATGCTTAGTAAATATTTGTAAATGGGTTAAAGAACAATGCAGAGAGAGAGAGAAAGCATAAGGTAGGAACAAACGACCTGAGTTCGGTACATGGTAGCTGGTGTAGAGGGGGTCAGAAGCTGTGCAGTGGGGACACAGACATTTCCTGGGTTGCAGAGGGCATTCCTTGGGTTCCCACTTACTTCGTTTGACATGCTGGGTACTGCTGCAGACACTCTTTGTGAGTTACCTAAGCATGTGAGGCAGCCTCCGAATTGGGGCTCTAGGGTACGGACCACAATGCTGCCTTGCCTGGTCCCAGGGAGCTATCTGGTGCAAGGCACACAGTCAGCACTCAGCAATGGGCACTGTGAGGTTCTGGGACAACAGGAGGTAAAAGAGGTGCAGGGCCCAGGTGCCCTCCTAAAGTCAAGAGCCAAAACAATGTCCAGGCTAGAGTCCCCTATGCCTCCTGTACTTCTGCTTCAGAGCTTGGCACCTAGAGCTCTGGTGCCTTCTATTAGCAATTAGGGGGCAGAAGGAGCAAGTGAGGCAAACCCAGCCATAGAACACCCCTACCCCCACACTGCTGGGGACCCAGGTGTGGGAAAGGTGTGTCTGCGAGCTGCTAGACTTGAATGCTATTCTGTCTCCTTCCTTCATAACCTTGCTAGGATTTGAGGTGTGAGATGGAGCGAGGCGGTAGACAGCGCTGGGAATGCAGTGAGGGGCCTCAAAGTACCCCTCTATCCCTTGCGGACTGCCCCAAACCTGTCCAGACTCAGGGGAACAACTGCCTTGGAGGGCAAGCCCTTCACCCATGCCAGTCCCAGAAGGGAGCAGCTATGATTGGGCTCCCAGAAGAAACAGGTCTCAAGCAGCAGGTACCTGGCTGGGTCACCTACTGTTTGGGTCAGGGGTGGGACATATTTAGTATCAACCAAGCTGAGCCCCCAGAGCAGCTGGCTCTGCTCCCCCAAGACCTGGTGAAACATACCCCTCAGTCTGGCACTCAAGCCCTCTACCTCACCCACCTTGGACTCAGGCACAGAGCAAGCACCTCCCTCTACTGAAGCCAGGCCTTTGCCAAAGTTGTACACCCTGCTTGGAGTCCTGCCCTCCTCTACCCTCAGCTACTCGCTGCTCTGAGAACATGAAGTCCCACTTAACCATTCTCAAGGGCAGTCAACCACATCAGAATCATCTCGCCTCAAATCCCAGGGTATCAGTCCCTGCTGCAGGGGACCCTCCCAATACCACTAGTCCTGGTCTCTGGGACAAGTGGGTCTCTCAGTGAGATTCAGGGGCACAAGACACGGTTTTCACAACCTCCCAATAGTCAACAAATATTTGCTAAGTCCCTGTCTGTGGCAGGCTGAGACTTAGAAGGCCCTGTCTCTAGAATGCATGATCTGGTAGCAGGGGGTACATGGCCATTCATCTATGGTCACACAGATCAATTTGGAGCACATGGGAGAATATGGCCTTGCCTGGAGGGAGGGTTCTAATGGAGCTGAGATCTGGGAGGGGCAGCAAAGGAAAGCGCTCTCACTTCTGGGGAATTGTGCCCAGTCTCAGGGTTTTGCTATAGGCTGAATCATGTCCTTGCCTCAAATTTATAGGTTGAAGCCCTAATACTCAATGTTCTTGTATTTAAAGATAGGATCTTTGGGAGATACTTAAGGTTAATCAAGGTCATAAAGGTAGAATCAGGAAGGCAGCCATCTACAAGCTGGGAAAAGAGCCCTCACCAGAACCTGACCCTGCTGGCATCCTGATCTCAGAATGCCAGCCCCAGAACTGTGAGAAAATAAAGACCTGTGGTTTAACAGACCCAGTCTTGTAGTATTTTGTTGTGGCAGCCTGAGAGGTAATACAGACTTATCATCCATTCGCCAACACCTTCTCCACTGGAGCTTCTGAACCAGACCTCCTTATGGATGCCAGACTCACACAACCAACCTGTGGACACCTCCATTCATCCCATCCAGGACTGAGCTCATTGTTCTCAAATCTAACTCTTGTCACAGCTTCACCAGCTTCAGCCTTCCTCACTCAAATCTTTGGATTCACCCTTGACTTCTTTGAAACCACTCTGCAGAGCAGTGCCTGTGGCTCAGTGGGTAGGCCACTGGCCCCAGCCAAACTGCAACAATAAAATAGCCGGGCTGGAGGGCAGTGGCATCAACATAGCTCATTGCAGCCCCAAATTCCTGGGCTCATGTGATCCTTCTGCCTCATCTCCTGAGTAGTGGGATAACACCCATGTGCCATGATGCCCAGCTAATTTTTCTATTTTTCTGGTAGAGATGGGATCTTACTATGTTGCCAGGCTAGTCTCTAACTTCTGGCCTCAAGTAATCCTCTTCCATCAGCCTCCTAAAGTGCTAGGATTATACAGGTGTGACCCACTGTGCCCAGCCAGCATCTTTGTATTTTTAAATTCCATGCACAGTTAAGTCTTTTTCCCCCTGAAAGGCTGTCATTAAGTCCATGGTGGATAATAGGATTAGTAACAGTCACCCCCCACTCAGGCTGCACCTACTGTGCACCAAACTGGAGAAGAGTGCAGACAAGGTTCACTGCACTTTGTTCCTTTTGACAGTTTCTAAGGAAGAAATCAGCTTTCCTCCCATATTATGGGTGAGAATAAGGCCCAGAGAAAGAGGTGAAGCCAGAGGCCAGTACCATGCTGATGTTGAACAGCAGGCCCTTGTTTATACAGGCAGGTTGTGAGGCAGCTACACTAGACTCATTTTACGGATGAGAAAACTGGTGCTCAGAAAAGCAAGTCAGAGGTGGGATGGGAAGCCAGGACAGGTCAAGTCCAGAGATCTTCACCCTCACTGGGCAAGTCCTCTCCAGATGTTACTGCTGGGTACCTGGGAGCCCCTCCTTAGGATCTCAGGTCATCTTTAAGGATCAGACTGGGATGTTGCTCTTTCTGACCCCCAAGGCCACCTGCTTTCACACAGTCTCCTGCAGCTATTCTGCAGCCCTCCTCCCCCAACTGCCATCTCTAGGAATGAGCAGTCTCTGCCTGACGCCTCTCCCTCTTCCCACTCCCTCCTCACAGCCCTCAGCAATCTGGCCTCTCCTTCATATAAGCAGCAGCTCTCCTCCATCCATCCTCCTGGAGTTGCTGGCCCCAACTATAAGCCCACCTTTCCTATATCCCGCTCCCTGTGTGTGTTCATATCCCAAAGACATAGTAGCAGCAGACAAGGGGGGGAGGGAACAGCAAGGGCAAAGGCCCTGAGGTGTCATCCCTGCAACAAACAAAGGAGGCCAGTGGGGCTATATGTAGGGTGATCACATTGGGGATGGAGCCTGGCTAGCTGTGCTAGACCATGTGGGACAAAAATTTTGCCTCTTAGGGAAGTGGGGGAGTGGCAACACCGCCTTGCTTTGCTGTCAAGGCTAGTATACAAGTACAAGCACAAGCACAATTATGGCTCACTGCAGGCTCAAGTGATCCTCCTGCCTAGGAAGAGGCTGGGACTATGTTGACATATGCCACCATACCTGGCTAATATTTAAAAACTATTTTTTTAGGGCGGCGCCTGTGGCTCACTGAGTAGGGCGCTGGCCCCATATACCGAAGGTGGCGGGGTTCAAACCTGGCCTTGGCCAAACTGCAAAACAGAAAAATAGCCGGGTGTTGTGGCAGGCGCCTGTAGTCCCAGCTACTCAGGAGGTTGAGGCAAGAGAATCGCCTAAGCCCAGGAGCTGGAGGTTGCTGTGAGCTGTGTGACGCCACGGTACGCTACTGAGGGTTACAAAAAAAAAAATTTTTTTTTCTGTCTCCCAGCCTAGGGTTCAATGGCACAACACCATAGCTCACTGAAACCATGAACTCCTGAGCTCAAGCAATCCTATCGCCTCAGCCTCCTCCTGAGTAGTGCTACCACACTTGGTTAAAATTTTGAATCTCCTTGTGCTAGGCTCAAATCCCTTACAAAGCTTCTCACTTACAATTACATTCCTGGAAAACATCTATTTACAATGGTACCTTCCCCCAGGATCAGTCTATCTATAAAATGGGCTAAAAGCAGCAGCCACCTCACAAGGATGTTTCAAGTATTAAATAATCACACTCATAATCCCAGCACTCTGGAAGGCTGAAGTAGGAGGAGTTTGAGATAAGGAGACTAGCCTGAGCAAGACTGAGACCCTCATCTCTACTAAAAATAGAAAAATTAATTGGGCACTGTGGCAAACTCCTGTAGTACTAGTTACTCAGGAGGCTGAGGCAGAAAGATTGCTTGACCCCAGGAATTTGAGGTTGCTGTGAGCTAGGCTGAGGCCATGGGGCAAAAGAGTGAGACTCTAAAAAAGAAAAAACAAGCAATCAAATAACACCAGGTAGTTGGTGCCCAGCTGTGTCCCTTTGTCTGTCTCCTTGACCCTTCTCAGAGAGTAGGATAGCTTATGCCTCTTATTATCTCCCAGAATCTTGCACATTTCAAGAACCTTCATAAGCAGTACTCACTGAGGGATCCCTAGAGTATCCAAAGCACCATTCAATCACCCCAGAAACAACCTCTCCCATAAACCTTACAAGAGCCAAACAGTGGGGACTCTCAACATTGGCACTGCTGCCATTGTGCTGGATTATTCTTTGTAGTGGAGACTGCCCTACCCACTGTCCTTGGTTGAACCACACCCTTGGCCTGTAGACCCATTAAATCAGTGGTTCTCAAACTGTGGGTTGCGACCGACAGGAACTGTATTAAAGGGCTACAGCAGTAGGAAGGTTGAGAACCACTGCATTAGATGTTGGTTAGATGCTGGTAGCACCTCCACCCCCAGCAGCAACAACCAAGAGTGTCTCCAGACATTTCCCACATGTCTCCAGAGGAGGCAGTATCTATTACCTGGTAGTTAAGAATCACTGAGGTTGGGCGGCATCTGTGGCTCAGTGAGTAGGGCACCAGCCCCATATACCGAGGGTAGCTGGTTCAAACCCGGCCCCAGCCAAACTGCAACAAAAAATAGCTGGGCGTTGTGGCGGGCACCTGTGATCCCAGCTACTCAGGAGGCTGGGGCAAGAGAATCTCCTAAGCCCAGGAGTTGGAGGTTGCTGTGAGCTGTGTGACACCACGGCACTCTACCGAGGGTGATAAAGTGAGACTCTGTCTCTAAAAAAAGAATCACTGAGGTACAGATATGCCTGCCTGTACCTACTCATCAGAGGGGGAAACTGAGGCACAGAGGTCAAGACCTTTGCCCTCATTCATGGCTGAGTAGTATAGTGCTAACCCTGAAATTTTACTCTCACCGTTACCTATCCTCTCCCTCTGCTTAATTCAGAAAACATGACTCTGAAACGAAGTCCTCACAGTCTTTAGAGACTAGACAATGACCATAACCATACACTGAACACAACCTTTAACACATCACCTCTGCAGGGTCAGCGTGTCCTCACCCCAACCTCCCCAGTCCCAGCTCCCCAGCTCTGCAGCTAAGAAAGCTCTCCAAGGGATGGCATTCTGGGCTGAGGGGACACAGAAAACTGGGGAGGGAGCTGGGGGGGACAGCACAAGCTGGCTGCAGGAGTTGTTGTTGGAAGATTCTGAAGCAATTGGCAGATTGCTCTGGAGCCCCTGTGAGGGAAGGACTCGTGCCTCAGTTTCCATATGTATCAAATGGTGATGACGCTGGACTTGCTAGGCATGGGCTTAAATGAGTTAAAATGTACAAAGTGTTCAGAGCAATCCAAGAGGGAGTAAGGGTGTGAAGAAGGGTAGGGACGACCCAAAAGAAGGAATAAAGTGGCAGGGAACACTGCCTTGGTGTTTTCTAGCTACAGTGCCCCGCCAAGCCTATCAGGCTCACTTTCTCCATCTCAGGCTAACTCTGGGCTCAGGCCTCTCTGTGCCAACCCCCAACTCTCTCCTGTGCCTCCAGGCTGACCCTGCTCAAAGATCCTGTAAGACTGACTAAAACTAAGATTTCCTCAAAGCCCAGCTCAAGAACCAGCTGGGGTGGGCGGCGGCTGTGGCTCAGTGAGTAGGGTGCCAGCCCCATGTACCAAGGGTGGCGGGTTCAAACCCAGCCCTGGTCAAACTGCAACAAAAAAAATAGCAGCACTTTGTGGCGAGCGCCTGTAGTCCCAGCTACTCTGGAAGCTGAGGCAAGAGAATCGCTTAAGCCCAAGAGCTGGAGGTTGCTGTGAGCTATGACACCACAGTGCTCTATTGAGGGTGACAAAGTGAGACTCTTGTCTCCAAAAAAAAAAAAAAAAAACAAAAGAACTAGCTAGGGCCCACCGGCTGCCCAGCCAGGAGGCCAGATTTCAACATACCCTGGATACAGGCCAGAGGGTCTAAACTTTCAACTGGGAGCCATGGGGAGATCCAGGAGACTGAGCCAGGGGTTCCTTTTCTTGCCCTAGCCATAAGGGTCTCAGTCTCTAGGCTAGTATCACTCTAACAAAGATAAAATGTTCAGAGCAGGCTTGGCGCCTATGGCTCAACGGGCTAAGGCGCCAGCCATATATACACCTGAGCGGGCAGGTTCGAATCCAGCCTGGACCAGCCAAACAAAAATGGCGGCTGCAACCAAAAAATGGCCGGGTGTTGTGGCGGGCGCTTGTAGTCCCAGCTACTTGGGAGGCGGAGGCAGGAGACTCGCTTGAACCCCAGAATTGGAGGTTGCTGTGATCTGTGATGCCATAGCACTCTACCAAGGGTGACAGCTTGAGGCTCTGTCACAAAAAAAAAAAAAAAAAAAAAAATGTTCAGAGCAATTAGCAAGAGATTGGCGTTTATACTTAACAAAAGCTGTTAATGTGCTGGTCCTCAGGCCTAGAACACTGGTTCCTCCCAGCCCCAGAGCTACCCACAACCCCCAGCACATTTTCTTTTCTTTTTTTATCTTCCTTCCTTCTTCTTCTTTTTTTTTTTTTTTGGAGAAAGTCTCACATGTTGCCCAGGCTAGAGTGCAGATGTAGTGGTGTCACCATAGCTCATTGCAGTCTCCAACTTCTGGGCTCAAGCGATCCTCTGGCCTCAGCCTCCCAGTTAACGGGGACCACAGGCCCATGACACCATGCCTGGCTAATTTTTTCTATTTCTGGTAGAGAAGGGGGTCTTGGTCTTGCTGAGGCTGGTCTTCAATTCCTGATCTCAAGTGATTTGGGGGCCCTGGCCTCTCAGGGTGCTCAGATTACAACTATGAGCCCCTGCACCTGGCCAATAATTTCTTATTATTCAGATCATTGCTTTCCGGAAGCCATCAGGACCGCCCAGTGGAAATCTCTCCATTCCTTAATAGCTCACCACAACTTCACCCTTTTGTAAACATAATAAATATCTGAAGTTATCCTGATTATTTGCTTGTCTGAGGGCATCACTTTCACTAGACTGAAAGAAGCCTGAGAGCAAGCTGCTCCAGATCTGTTACTCAGGGCTGCTGTCACCCCACAATTCCCAGTAGAGAGCTGGCCCCCAGCATAGAAATAAAACTTTTTTTTTTTTGAGACAGACAACAACCTCAAACTCTTGGGCTCAAGAAATCCTCCTTCCTTAGCCTCCTGAGTAACTGGGACTACATCACCTGCTACAAAGCCCATCAAGTTTTTCTATTTTTAATAGACACAGGGGTCTTGCTCTTGCTCAGACTGGTCTCAAACTCCTAATCTCAAGTAAGCCACAGGCTTCAGATTCCAGAGTGCTAGGATTACCACAACTGTCTTAGTGGGCCATCTACTTGTTGCACTTGCCCCACAGTCACTAATACGTTCTAAGAAGCAGTTATTATTACCAGCACCTGGTCTTCGAGGTCCAGGCCACATCCCCTTCTCAGCCACTCTCATATCTGGGCCAGCTCCCATCAGTCCCTGCCCCTGTTTTAGCTGAGTGACTACATGGTACTTCCACTCCCAACCCCCTCTGTGTGCACCAGCCCCTGCAGCCAGCTAAGGACCAACCAGACAGGAAGGTCGGTCTTTTATTTGGGCCCATTTCCTACTCCCAGCACCAGGAGACCACACAGAGAGAAGGGCAGGGTACAGGTTTTGGGGGTGGGTAGTCCTGGGAACTAGAGAGAGATGGGGGAAAAGGGGAATTAGGGTGACAACCCATCATTAAACCTGGAAAAACTGGCTGATATCACTTGACCCAGCAGTTTGTGTCTCCTGCCTCAGGTGCTGAGGATCTGAAATCAAAGTCCTGAGAACACCCTGGTAACAGCCTTGCAATTAGCCCAGGAAAAAGGAACAAAAGCAACACAGTCCAACAGGGGACCAAACAACACAGGCAAGCTAAGCAAAATCCAGCTCCAGTGCCAGGCCCCATCCTGATGATCACTTCCCACACCAGCCCACAATTCCATACCCCTGACCTTCTGGCTCCCAGAAGGGCAATGAAGGAAAAGGGGTGACCAGGCCTCTAATAAAGAAGTTTCCACTGTTCCACTGCCCTGGGACACCAGGGAAACTCAGTCTGTCTCAACTGGGGACTGACCCATCCCTTGGGAGGGGCAGAAGGAAAGGCCTGGGCCGAGAATCCCCACTAGGAAATCTGGAACAATGAGAAGCTCCTCCAGCTATGTCCCTGGAAGGCCAACCAGGCAACAAAGGATTTGAGCTGAGGGTCACTCACTCCCAGTTCAGCCACTGTCTAGTCACATGACCTGGGATAAGCCACACCACTCCCTGAGCCTCAGCTTCCTTGTCTGGACCACAGAGGCCTAAGCTGACCCAGTGGTGGTGAGCCATCAATGAGCTCATCCCACCAGCAAGCTCAACACAGGGCCTGGCCCAGGATGAGCACCCCAGAGGTAGAGTCCTGTGCCTGGTAAGTCCAAAGGCCCAGACCAGGGAGTGGATGCCTGATTTGATGATACTCTTAACCTCTTCTTTGCAACCTGCCTTTACCCTATCATTAGCCTCCAAATCAGGATTAGCACAGATTTATATGCTCACCTCCCCAATTCTTCACCTCTAGGGAGGTGACCCACAGAATTCATGCTCTGGGAACTAGTGCCTGGGAGGCCATGTTATATGATGGCCAAGGTGAGGTCCTATCCCCCAGGTTTGGGCCTCCAGACTCTGGAGGACAAATAATCCAGGACCCTAAGACACTCAAGCAATGTCTGTTGGGCTGCTTCATGGAGATTTATAGGGAAGTAATGGGTGAGGTCTATCCCGGTGGTAAACAAAATGCCTGAGCTAAGTGTTCAAATTGACTCCAGCTGCCCCAAAACAGACACCACTGGCCAGTGCCTTTGAACAATTGGTAAAGGTTTGCCCAAGGGGTAGGTCAGAGACTTGAGTCTTCAAAGATAAATTGTGAGAAAAAGGAAAAGCCATGAGTGTGATCCTGAGCTAACACTTAGAAGTTAGGGGGTACATCTCGGCATACACTTTCTGGCCACACTAGTTTTTCCTGACCTGCCCCCACATCCCCACTAGCCTAGCCAAAGGTTCTGCCTGCCCCCACTTCCCAAAGGTCCTACATTCGCTCCCGGAGTTAGCCTTCCCCCGACATCTCACAGAGCGATGACCTCATGCCACCCCAGCAAACATCTCCGGGATCTCCTATTCGCCCCCACCCGAACTAACTCCGCCCACACCCACCATGCCCCACTTCCTGGGCTTCTCCTCAGCCGCCCCCAGGCATGTAACTTGACCCACCCACCTCCTCCGGCGCCCAGACCATACCTGCGGGTCAGGCCTCTCCCCGCCCCCCTAGGGGCCGTTTCCCTCCGGCCGCCCAGCTCTGCTCTCCTCCCCCACTCGGCCGGCCCGGAGTCCGACTCTTCCTTCCCCTCCCCCTCCGGCATCCCCCTAAGTCTCCTCACTTTTCCTCCTCTGGTTCCTCAACCTCCCAGAGCCACCGGGACCTGCTCTGGCCCGACCTGACCCCCTCGCTGGGAGTGACGGTGGGGGTCCCGGCCAGATTTCGCCGCTCGAACACCCGAGGCCCGGCCCGGGGCTGGACGCTCAAGGCCGTTCGCGGTAGCTGGGCACCGCACACTCGCGGGCTCGAGCACAGTTCAGGCAGCGGCCCAGCTCCTCCTCTATCAGAGAAAACCTCCAGGCCCTCCCCTCTTAGCCCTCGGGCCGCCCCGGCGGGAGGAGGCCAGAACCGGGCCTGGGGCGGGCAGCCTCACCTGCACCGTGGCCACGCTCCGGGGACTCCCGGCGGGCTCCGCAGCGGCGGCTGGGGCCGGGCCTGGGCCCGGGGCGCGCCCCCCTGCGCCGGGGCCTCGGCCTCCGCCTCCGCGGCCTCCGCCTCAGCAGCAGCGGCAGCCGCGGCGGCCATTCATTGTGGGCCAGGCCGCCCCAACCGAGCGCCGAACCCGCGCAAGCCGCGCCGCCACCACAGCGGGGCCAGGGAGGAGCGGCTGAGGCCCCGCCCGCGCACCGCCTCCAGACCCCGCCCCCCTAGGCCAGGCCAGCCGAGCTCCGAGCGCGCCCCTTCTTCCAGGCTCCGTCTCCTCTGTACGCCCCTGGAGATAGATCCTCGCCTGTACGTACGTTGAGTCTGCTGGGTTCTTCGAATCCCGACCCCGCCACCTTCTAGTTCCGCGACCTTGGGCAAGTCGCTGTATCTTTCTGAACTTTAGAATTCTGTAAAACAAAAACAATGACTGCTATTTATGGTGCCAGACACTGTTCTAGGCTGTTTATGGGAATTAGTTCGTTTAAACTTTACAGTAACATTTTTATATAGGAACTGTTACACACACACAGAGGAACAGAGATGAAGAAAGCTATTTAAGATCACACAGCAAGGAAGTGATGGCGGGTGCCAGGATTTAAGCCCAGGCTCAAGCGACAATAAAAGCTAAGACTTATATGATGCTTATCGGATGCCAGATTCCGTTAACATTTTACTTGTGCCAACTTGTTTAATTCTCACCACGACCCAGTAACTAATGTCAGAAAAAGTCCTGCCCTTTTTGCGAATGGGGGAACTTAAGTACAGAGTTAAGAAAAAGTAGCCGGGTGAGCTGAGACACAAACCCAGGCGACCAAGACCATTACACTCTCATGCCTTAATACACTGCTTAGAACCTACTGTGCGCTTACTACGTGAGACTGACTGCTCTGCACACCTTCCAGGCATTGTCATTTAAACTTTGTTCTACCTTGGAAAGTAAGGTTCTTATTTAAGAGGTAAGGAAAGTGAGGTCCCGAGAGAGCCCAGCACGCAGAGGACCTTCAGTAGATGTTGGGTTTCTCCCCTTACCGCCCCTTTCCTGAGCCACAAATTCCTCATCTCTGAAATGGGAGTAGTGACGTGTTCTCCGCAAAGGGAGCCGCAGTGATTGAGGGACCCCGCACAGAGTTCAGTGCGCTTCTTTTGTGGGGACATTTTGATCCCGGCCGTCAACCGTAGATACCTTCATTGATTGGCTAACTACTGTCATGTGATTTGCCCACCTACTGTGCCAGCATGGCGGCGCCCACGTCTTAATTCAGGAAACGTGCACTGAAACTAGTTTGATTTTCTGTGCCACGAAGGAAGGTGAGAAGGAGCTGGGCAGCGCGAGCAGGATCCGGACTGAACGAAGGCCTCGCATGGCTCAGTCCCTCCGAAAATGGAATGGTGTCAGCTTACCGAGGCCGCAGGGTCTCCTTAGTCCCTATTTTATAGATGCGAGGGACACTCCTGGCCTGGGAATACAACTCTCTGATCCTCTCTATGCCCTTCCTGTCCCCCGAGCCTGGTCTGGCGGGCAGAAGTGCCTGTAGAAGACCCACGTGAGAAATTCCGTGGCTAAGTCTCGCTCTCTGATCCGCCCGTAGTCTCCATAGAGCTTGGGTTACGGAAGGGGAGTCTCAAAGGCTAGCAGCGATGGAGAACGGCACCGGACTTGACGCAGAAGATCGCCCATGGGAGGTCCAGGAGACCACAGTCACCGAGGGGGCTGCCAAGATCGTCTTCCCTAGCACCAACGAGGTCTTTTACAACCCAGTGCAGGAGTTCAACCGGGACCTAACGTGAGCAGGGGAAGGGGTCAGCCTGTTGGAGTGGAGTGGTCAATGAGGATGAAAGGGTACGAGCTGATCCTCTGTCTCCCACAGATGTGCTGTGATCACCGAGTTTGCTCGCATGAAGCTTGCAGCCAAAGGAATCCAGAGTGAGTGGGGAGTTCCAGGTTCCTGGTGGGTTGGGGTCACACAAAGCTCTCTGTTTGCCTGGGCCTCTCTTTCCCTAGGACCTTCGGTAAGATTTTCTTCCACTCATCTCTTGTATTCTGAAGATTAAGGGGAGGTTTCTCAAAACGGGCTTTGATACTCCCTGACTTGTGCCTTTTGGGTGGTGGCAGTCAAGGTGCCAGGTGAGAAAGACCTGCAAAAGGTGGTTGTGGCCTTGTCGGAGCAAGAGGAGGAAAAGGTTGAACTGAAGGAGAAAGAGAGTGAAAACCCAGCTCCAGGAGACCATTCTCGAACAGCTGTCGTAGGGGAGATCTGTGAGGTGGGACCTGAGCATAGAGGGTGGCAGCTCTGTAATTTAGTGGGTGGCAGAGGGAGGAAGGCTCCTGGAGGGGGAGGGCCATAGGAATTGGGTTATGGGAGCTCTTCGGGGCCCAGGAGAGGATGGAGATTGAGATGTTGAGTGGGACTCCCTGCTTACTCCAACAGGAAGGCCTGCAGGTGCTGGAGGGCCTGGCAGCTTCGGGCCTACGTTCCATTCGATTTGCCCGAGAGGTGCCTGGACTCCGATCTGTGGTTGCCAATGATGCATCTGCCCGAGCCATGGATCTTATGCGCCGTAATGTGCAGCTTAATGATGTGGCCCACCTGGTACAGCCCAGCCAAGCAGATGCCCGGTAGGTTTGGGGCACCACAGCCTAGATCAGAGCAAGGCTGCCTGGGGTCAAATCATGGCTCCATCATATTCTCACTGTATGACCTTGAGATTTAGCCTCTCTGAGCCTTAGTTTCCTTGTGTGTCAAATGAGAACAGTACTTTTTCAGGGATTGCCGTGCTGATTAAATAATAGATAATGACTATGTAGCCCATACTCTTTGCCAGAAATAAGTAGCATTTGGTTTGTTTCCTCATCCGCAAAGGGAACAATAATAGTTCCTAGCCCATAAGTTGTTGGAGGATTACATGGTTAAATGTGTAAACAAAGCTATAAACTGATTAAAACTATCCCAATATCTCAATATTGCCTGTGTCATTGTCATTGTTATAGGTGGATAGACTAAGGCCCATGTAAGGAGGGTAATCATGCAGTTAATATATGGCCAAACCTGGGAAGCTGGTCCCTGAGTTCATTGCACTGTAACATGTATAGGGAACAGAGCAGGTAACTGCTGCAGAAGGCTGAGGACCTGGCCCTCTTGCACCCAGGATGCTGATGTACCAGCACCAGCGAGTGTCAGAGAGGTTTGATGTCATTGACCTGGACCCTTATGGCAGCCCTGCCCCCTTCCTGGATGCAGCTGTACAGGCTGTGAGTGAAGGAGGTGAGACTGAGCTGATGTTGGGGTATGGAGTTGGGCTTGGGGTATTTATGGAGTTGAACAGGATCCTCACTGTCCAGCTCCTTCCCACAGGGTTGCTGTGTGTGACCTGCACGGACATGGCGGTACTGGCAGGAAACAGTGGGGAGACGTGCTACAGCAAGTATGGAGCCATGGCCCTCAAAAGCCGGGCCTGCCATGAGATGGTGAGGGGCCCTGCCAGCTGTCCAGGGATATCAGAGCTCTTGAGTTGTCTCTCTGACCCCCCATTACACCTTCTCACCCCTCAGACCCACTCAGTTTCCTGCAGGCAGCTAGGGCCAGATCAGTCCCAGGTTATTAATGACAATCACATTTTTAACTGGCATAGCTCCTAAGAGCATGGTCTGCTAATCATGGGTATTTGGGGGCAGTGGCTTTGCCTAGGATTATAAGAATGGTGGATACATTATTCTAGTATTCAATGTTGTAACAACTTAAAAAAAATATTTTTAGGTCATTTTTCCAGGTCTACATTCAAATCCTACCGCTGCTGGTGGCTCAACTTTGCCTTTCCAGGGCTCAGTTGTTCTTTTTTTGTTTTGGGGTTTTTTGTTTTTTTTTTGAGACAGGGTGTCACTCTGTTACCCAGTCTGGAGTACAGTGGGGTCATCATAGCTCAATGTAACCTGAAACTCCTGGGCTAGAGTGATCCTTCTGCCTCAGCTTCCCAAGTAGCTGGACTACAGGTACTCGTCACCACACCTAGCTAATTTTTATTTTTAGTAGAGATGGGTTCTCATTCTTACTCAGGCTGGTCTCAAACTCCTGACTTTGAGCAATCCTCCTGTCTCAGCCTCCCAGAGTGCTAAGATTATAGGTGTGAGCCATTGCTCCTGGTCTGGGCTTCAGTTTTTGCATCTACTGTAAAATGTGCATGACGATGGCCTGGCCTTCTTGTGTTGCTGTGGGGATTCAAGAAGGCTGGAGCTATGTTGAGGGGCTGGGAAAGGAAGGGCCCTTGTGCTTGCTCTATAAAGGCTCTGTCTTCATGTCAGTTTGGAAATGCTTCCCCTCTCATATCAGAGTTTCCTGGCAGTTCTATATTTCCTAGTGTCCCCAATTCCTGCCCACAGCACCAGAACATAGGTCCTCTGCCCACAGTGCACACTGCAGGGCTTGCTGATAGTGCTAATTGAAATAGGTTCCATTTGGGTGGCGCCTGTGGCTCAGTGGGTAGGGCACCAGCCCCATATACTGAGGGTAACTGGTTTAAACCCGGCCCTGGCCAAACTGCAACAAAAAAATAGCCGGGCATTCTGGCGGGTACCTGTAGTCACAGCTATTCGGGGGCTGAGGCAAGAGAATCACCTAAGCCTAGGAGTTGGAGGTTGCTGTGAGCTGTGACAGTACTCTACCGAGGGTGATAAAGTAAGATTCTGTCTCTTAAAAAAAAGAAAGAAAGAAGTTCCTTTTATTGCCCTGTGCATTCCTCAGTCATTGAATGCTGCCAGCAGGGCCAGAGAGAGACAAGGATTGTTGTGATTTTGCAGATAAGGAAACTGAGACACGCAGAGGTGGTGGTATTCACTTCTCTGGGGTCCTACAGCCAGGCCTAGGTTTGGAACCCAGGGGTCTGGCTCTGAGCCTGTGCTAGTGGTGGGGTACCAGGGACAGTGGAAGGAGGGATGACACCCGCCCACCCCCAGGCCCTAAGAATCGTCCTGCACAGCCTGGACCTCCACGCCAACTGCTACCAGCGTTTTATGGTGCCTCTGCTCAGTATCAGCGCTGACTTCTATGTGCGTGTTTTTGTTCGTGTCTTCACTGGCCAGGCCAAGGTCAAGGCCTCTGCCAGGTCAGCTTGGTGAGGGGAAGGGTGATGGATTGAGGAGATAACACCTTGCCTGGGGTACTTGGAGGGTTTAAAGGGGATTGAGCCAGTTCAAGGGAAAAGTTGGAATGTGGTGACCACACTGAGAACTCGTGGTCACTCCTGGTACCCCCTACAGCAAGCAGGCACTAGTATTCCAATGTGTAGGTTGTGGCACCTTCCACCTCCAGCGCCTTGGCAAAACATCAGGAGCCCCTGGCAGCAGGTGAGCAAGGGTGTGTTGGGGAAGAGGGTGAAGGGGTGTCCCAGTTGCCACCCCTTAACCTCTCCTCTCTGTGCAGGGTCAAGTTCTCTGCAGCCTGTGGTCCCCCTGTGACCCCCGAGTGTGAGTACTGTGGTCAGCGACACCAGGTAAAGTCAGGTCAGGGGAAGTGAGGAGTATGCCAGGTGTCCCACAGGTCATGGTCTCTGGTCACCTGTCCTTTGTATGTCTGCAGCTTGGTGGCCCTGTGTGGGCAGAGCCCATCCACGATCTGGACTTTGTGAGTCGTGTTCTGGATGCTGTAAGCACCAACCCCAGCCGCTTCCACACCTCAGATCGGATCCAAGGAGTCCTGAGTGTCATCACTGAGGTGGGGGCTAGGCTGTGACAGGGAAGGGGCTCCACCTGTGCCTACCCATCTCTGCCTGAGCCCATCCCTTCCACTGCACCCCCTTGCAGGAGCTCCCGGACGTGCCTCTCTACTACACGCTAGACCAGCTCAGTGGCACCATCCACTGCAACACACCCAGCCTCCTGCAGTTGCGGTGAGGGGCCTTTTGGGGAGGGGGAGGAGCCCCTTTCCATAGGGTAGCCTTGGGCATGTTGCACCATGGAGTCCAGGGCTTGTGCACGAGTGCTTAGAAAAGAACTCAGAGAGGCTCTGAGGCCTCTCTGGGGGTTACTCTATTACGATCACTGCTGTATAGTCACTATGAGAAGTGCAACTCGCCAATCCATGAGACACGGGTGAACCTGGGCCTTGGGGTCCAGCCTCTACCTCATGATCCTTGTGGGTCCCTAGGTCAGCCCTCCTCCATGCTGGCTTCCGAGTCTCTCTCTCCCATGCCTGTAAGAATGCAGTGAAGACAGATGCCCCTGCTTCAGCTCTCTGGGACATCATGCGCTGCTGGGTGAGGCCAGGCTAATGACCTAAGGGTGGGAGGGCAGGTGGTAGTCACTTGGAGGCCCCTTGGGTCCAGCATGCACTGACCTCTGACCTTTACCCCCAGGAGAAGGAGTGTCCTGTGAAGAGGGAGCGCCTGTCAGAGACCAGCCCAGCATTCCGCATCCTCAGTGTAGAGCCCAGGTATAGGCACATTTGTGCCGAAGGGGAGCAGGGATGCCTGCAGGCATAGCAAGCACACACGTGTACAAATGACACAGATACTTCCCCATGCAGATTCCTCATTTTTCTTTTTTTTTTTTTTTTTTTGAGACAGAGCTTCAAGCTGTCACCCTGGATAGAGTGCCATGGCATCACAGCTCATAGCAACCTCCAATTCCTGGGCTCAAGCGAGTCTCTTGCCTCTGCCTCCCAAGTAGCTGGGACTACAGGCGCCCGCCACAATGCCCGGCCATTTTTTGGT
>CAUYON010156764.1:0-17731 GCA_963573935.1 Arctocebus calabarensis
TATATAGTGATCAAGAAAATGCCATGAAGGCTATCTGTAACAGTACGATCAAAACATTTCTGAATGTATATGAATCATGCCCTATGATTGCACCAATGTACAGAATTATGATTCAATAAAATTATAAAAAAAAAAAAAAAAACCTGAAGGGCAGATATTCCTTCTCCCATCCTCAGCAGCCTGAAAGACTGAGCCAGGCAGGCTTCTACATTGGACTTCTGAATGTTGAAAAGAGAGATCAAGACATAGGACAAGGAGGCTGGAGCAAGATGGCTGAAAAGAAACTTCCAGGGATCGTCCCTCTGCACAAACATCCAATTCAACACTCTCCAGGCAAGGAAGCACCTTCAGAAGAACCAAAGATCAGATGAGGGATCACAGCACTTGGTTTTAACATTATGTCAAGGAAAACGGCACTAAAGAGGATAGAAAAGAGTCTTGTATCACCTACACCACCTCTTCCCCACCCCCGGAAGTGCCACATCACTGAGCCAAGTGGAGCCAGAATCTGTGTGCCAGGGGAGGGAGAGTAAAATGATTGTGGGACTTTACATCGAGACTCAGGGCTACTAGTCACAGGGAAACACAGCACTGGTCAGAACTCTGCCAGTGAGAGAAACATTAGATTAGCCCAGCCAGAGGGTAACCCTCCTCTCCAAAACCCAAGGTCCAGCTAGCTGCACCCCACCAACTGACAAAAAGTGGCCTGGAGTCTGAAATAAATTCACAAAGCAGTCAGGTCACGAGGGCCGCAGTCCTTGGGCAATTCCTGTGGCTGTGTTTGCTCAGAGCCCCAGTGAGACATCAGTAGCTATGGCCAAGCCAGCACCTGTGTCACTACAGGCAGCATGGCTCCAGAGAATCTTCTTCCACTTGAGGAAAGGAAAGAAGAGTTCAGAGGACTTTGTCTTGCAACTTGGGTACTAGCTCACCCAAAGTAAAATAAAGTACCAAGCAGATTCCTGAAGCCCCTGATTCTAGGCCTTAGTTCCTGGACAGCATTTCTAGACTCACCCTGAGCCATAAGGAAACTCATTGTTGTGAAGAGAAAAACCCAGCCCTGGCAAGATTCACATCTGCTGACTAAAGATCTCATGGGCTTCAAATAAACATCAGGGTCAGTCAGGGCTGGCTTCAACTGTGACCTGGTGCTGATGCCCATGTCACTCTTTCACTAACTCCAGCAGCTTAGCACAGAGTGAGGGAAGAGAGTGGGAGACTTTGTCTGGTGATCCAGGAAATTCTCCTGTATCTTACCCAAGTCCACCCAGGCAGTACCACCAGGAATCTACAAGAGTCACAGCATTATTGAGCTTTGGGCACTCCCTGTGCTGATACCGGTGAGTGACCAAGACTTAGACCACAGTATTCAATTCCCTTTGCATATCAGGAAAGCCTTCTGAGAAAAGATGTAAAGACTGTAAAGATTAAAATAAATATTGAACTCTTCAATGCCCAGACATGCTCATAATCAGAATATACACAAGCATCAAGAACATCCGGGATGACATGACTTCACCAAATGAACTAAATAAGGTGTAGTGACCAGTCCTAGAGTGATGGAGATATGTGACCCTTCAAACAAAGAATTCAAAATAGCTGTCGTAAAGAAGCTCAGTGATCTTTAAGACAATACAGAGAAGGAATTCAGAAGCTTATCAGAGAAATTTAACAAAGAGACTAAAGCGATTTTTAAAAATCTTATATCTAGGGCAGTGCCTGTGGCTCAGTGAGTAGGACACCAGCCCCATATACAGAGAGTGGCAGGTTCAAATCCAGCCCCAGTCAAACTGCAACCCAAAATAGCCAGGCATTGTGGCAGGCACCTGTAGTCCCAGCTACTCAGGAGGCTGAGGCAAGAGAATTGCCTAAACCCAAGAGCTGGAGGAGGTTTCTGTGAACTGTGACACCATGGCACTCTACCGAGGGTGACAAAGTGAGACTCTGTCTCCAAAAAAGAAATAAATTAAATAAATAAATAAATACCTTATATGTAGAGAAAACTAAAAACTTCCACACATACACACACACAAAAAAACCTATTAGAACTGTGAAACAAATTTTGCAAAGTTGCAGGATACAAATCAACATACAAAAATGAGTAGCATTTCTATATGCCAATAGTAAATAATCTGAAAAAGAAACCAAGAAAGCATTCCCATTTATAATAGCTATAAATAAAATAAAATAAAATACCAAAGAAGTGAAAGATCACTCCAATGAAAACTATAAAACATTGATGAAAGAGACTGAACAGGACACACACAAAAATTGAAAGATACTGCATACTCATGGATTGGAAGAATTGATATTGTTAAGATGTTCATACTACCCAAAGCAAACTACAGATTCAATATGATTCATCTGCCTCTTGTTGGTGGAGACATCAGTTCCTCATTGATAAAGGTTGTAGCTCTTCACCACATAGACATTCCAACAGAGCTGCTCCCCTGTTCTCTAGAGCAAGCACCTAAAAGAGCAAAGTAGCCATGATGATGCTCATGACCTAGTCTCAGAAGTGGCTTTCTATCACTCCTGCTGTATCACAGATCAAACCTGGTACAATGTGGGGTAGAAGGGACTATACCAGGATATGAATACCCGGAGGGAAGGATCACTGGCTGTCACAAATACCATTTACAGCAGCATCAAAAAAACCATAAAACATTTATGGATAAATTCAACAAAACATACAGTCGTCCACCTTATTCTTGAGGGCTACATTCCAAGACATGATGCCCAGTGAATGCTTGAAAGTGCAGACAGTACTGAACCCTATTATACTATGTTTTTTTCCTATACATACATACCTATGATAAAGTGTAATTTATAAATTAAGTACAGTAAGAGATTAACGGCAATGACTACTAATAAAATGGGATCATTGTAACTATATACTATAATAAAAGTGATGTCAGTGTGCTCACACTCTCCCTCTCTCTCTTTCTTCCTCTTTCTCAAAATGTACTGTACCATGGGTAACTGAAACTGTAGAAACTGAAACCACAAGTATGGAAGACTATTCTAGGCTGAATCTATACACCAAAAACAATAAAATATGTGCTGAAAAACTTTAAAGAAGACCTAAATAAATGATATGTATAATAATTATGGACTGGAAGATGCAATTCTGTTAAGATAGCAATACTTCCTAATGTATTGGGATTCAATAATAATCACAGTCACAATGCCATCAGGTTTCCTTCACATAAATTAAGAGACTGATAATAAAATTTATATGTAAATGCTCAGAACTTAAAATATCCTAAACAACTCTGAAAAAAGAAGAACAAAGTTGGAGGACTTAAAACTACCTCCTACACTACGTGCTAAAATAATGTAAGAACTACACTATTTTAAGATTTATCATAAAGCTCCAGTGATAAAGACAGTGTGCTATTAACATAAGATAGATATAGATCAATAAAACAGAATAAAAGTCCAGGAATAGACTTACTCAAATATGGTCATTTTAGTTTTGACAAAAATGCCAAGGTAATCCAATGGGAAAAGATTTTCAGCAAATGTTGCCAGGACAGTTGAATACTCACAAGAAAAAAAAATAAGTCGTAAAACTTGCTTTACACTATGAACAAAAATTAATTTAAACTTGATCATAGGGCTAAATGTAAAAGCTAAAGTAAAAACTTCCAGAAGAAAACATAAGAGAAAACTGTTGAGACCTTAGTAAAGGCAAATAATTCTTAGTATACAAAAAGCCTATACTCAGGGAGAAAACAAAAATCAATAAATTGAACTAGCTCTAATAAAGACTTTTGAAAGACAGCATTTTAAAAAAGAAGGAAAAGGTAAACTATACACAGAAAAAATATAAATGTAGCACACATATTGGACAAAAGGCTATATCTGGAATACTATGTGCAGACCTCTTATAGCCCAATAATAAGATATTAATTAAACATTGGCAAAAGAATTGAACAGAGACTTCACAAAAAGAAATGCAGGTGGCAAATGTGCAAACCAAAATATACTCAACATCACTGTCATTAGGAAGATGCAAGTTAAAACTATAAGGTACCATTAACCACTAGAATAGTTAAAATGAAAAACAACACCAAGTTTTGACAAAGATGTGGAACAACAGCAGAGCTTGGAATGCAAAATAGCATAGCACTTTGAAAATCTTGGCAATTTCCTGTGAAGTTAAACATTCACTTACTATATGATCCAACAATCCTCTAAGTGTTTGCAAATGAGGAATGAGGCCAAGGAAGAGCTAGCTTACCTGAGTGCCATGATTTGAATGGCTGTCCCCTCAGAAATGCACGTTGAAACTTAATCCCCAATTTAACAGTGTTAAGAGGTGGAGCCTTTAAGAGGTGGTGGGGTAGGAGAGACTATTAGTTTGTTAGGATTTCCACACAAAATATTACAGACTGGGTGACTTTAAAACATAAATTTATATCTCACGTTCTGAAGGTCCCTTTCCTTGGCCTGCAGGCCACCTTCTCACTGTGTCCTTACGTGGCCTTTCCCCTGTGTGTGTGCATCCTTTTCTTATAAGGACAATAGTCATATTGGATTAGGGTCCCATCCTTATGACTTCATTTAACCTTTTTTTTGAGACAGAACCTCAAGCTGTCACCCTGGATAGAGTGCTGTGGCATCACAGCCCACAGTAACCTCTAATTCCTGGGCTCAAGCGAGTCTCTTGCCTCCGCCTCCCAAGTAGCTGGGACCACAGGCGCCCACCACAGTGCCCGGCCATTTTTTGGTTGCAGCTGTCATTGTTGTTTGGCGGGCCCGGGCTGGATTCGAACCCACCAGCTCAGGTGTACATGGCTGGCACCTTAGCCCACTGAGCCACAGTCTCTGAGCCGACTTCATTTAACCTTAACTGTCTCTTCAAACGTCCTATCCTCAAATGCAGTCACATTGAAGGTTAGAGTTTCAAAATATGAATTTTGAGGGAATACAATTCAACCCATAGCAAGGGGCTAAAGAATAATCACACAATACAAATGTGAACCCCAAATTCATCCAAAAAGCATTTGCTTGCACCAAATAAAAAACTAAAATAAAAAAATTTTCTTTACTCAAAAAAAAAAAAAGAAAGAAAGAAAGAAAAAAGCAGTTGCTGGGTTTCTGGACATGGAGCACATTTCCACATCACCTTCTAGCACTTTCCTGAACTGGTATTCCTCTTTTAATAATGACTCTGGTTGTGCTGTGTAATTTGAATTCTTACAAAATGGGAGAAAAGGGACAAGAATTGACATGTACCTATTGCTATGTACTGTGCCTCAGTCAACCACAGACCAGGAGGAGGGAAAAACCTCTTCAGAGGAGTGAAGGGAGGGGACAGAACACCCCGGAATGCAAAGAACTGCAAGACAAACACAAGACGTCCTTTTCCCTCTAGTCCTCAAAACCTGAGAGTCCAGCCACCCAGGTGCAGTTTCAGCATCACGTATTCAACTTGCAACTATTTACCGGTCATCAATTATAACCAGTGACAACGAAGCTGTCATTCACTGAGGCAAAAGAGAGCAGGGGTTGGAAATGCAGGCTCCATCTGTGAACGAATGGGGTTGACCTATGTGGAACAGTATGTAAAATAATAAGGGACAAAAAAAAAGGTGCAAAACAGTGCGGAGCAAAGGGTGCCATTTGTAGAAAGGAGGGGAGACAGATACATGCTTGTTTATGCAGAGAATGTCTCTGGAAAGATTAAAAGAAAAAAACTGAAAAGGTAGCACTATTTCTGGCCATGGTGGAATAATAGGGACCAGATTTACCCTTCTACCTTGAAAAGGAGGTTTAACAAAAAAAAGACAAAATGAATCAATGGTTTTAAGACACAGAGCATCCAACAGGGCAGGATTGGTCACTGAAAAAAGGGAGTAAGAGAGACAAAGCCCTACAATAACTTGCCTGTGGGCTGTTTCAGGCCACAATGCAGGGAGGGGGAACTGAGGCAGAGCCAAGTGGTCTTCCTCAGAGAAGACAGAGGTTGCAACAGCTCAGGGCAGCCACCGCAGCTACATCTGCAGAACAGGGTGTCAGAGAAGGCAGAGCTGCAGTGATTTGCTGAGGGGTCCCTCCAGCCTGTGCTGGATAGTGGCCAGTGCATGTGTGAGAAGAGGCTCCCTGCATCTGGGGAAAACCCCTGGAAGCAGGAAGACAATTTCCGGGTGTCACATAGGGCTGGACATAGTTCACGTTCCCAGCGGTGGATAGATATTCCAGGGTGAGGCACCCAGAGTAGCCTGGGCAGGAGTGGACTTGACGTCCCAGAAGCACTTATAACCGTGCAATGCCCAAACCAGGCTCAGCAGACGCTGAAGTGGGGGCCGGGAGAAAAGAGGAAATAAGAACACCCTAGACAAGGAGGTGAGAGAAGGATGGTGGCAGAGATGAGGGGGCAGCCGAGAGAGAGGAGGCAAAAGAAATGAGCCAGGAGAAAATCACGAAGCACCGCCTATGCCGTGCCCAGAATTTGCACTTCGCATTCTGATCATGATGGGATGCCATACAAAGATGTAAATCAAGGAAAAGGAACAGCCAGACTCTGTGAGGAGGATAGATTGGAAGGCAAGACAGCAAAGGCAGCCCAAGTAGGAGGATGTGGGAGTAACCCATGCTTGAAATTATGAGGACTGAATTAAGAAATTAGAAGTAGGGATGAAGAAGAGTTTAAACGATGAAATTTAAGAAGTTTTAAGGAGGAAGAATTGACTGGACCTGGTACTGAAGGATGTCTGGAATATTAAAATGGGAATAATAATGTTTTAATGGCTCTTATTCCCCACCAGGTTCTGTTGAAAGTGCTTTGCAGAAATTAACTCATTAAATCCAGCTCTGTGAGGTGGTTCTGCTGCGAGTTCTGACTGGACAGATGAAGAACTGGGCCATGGAGGTTAAAACAACTTGCCTGAGGTTCTGCTCTGTCCAGGGGTCAGACAGTGACCAGAACGGTGGTGACCCAGGCCCCCCAGCCGTGCTAACTTCACGTCACTGCCTTTCACGTGCACATTTTTTAAAAGATTGGCCAAAAATAAGAGGATCTGGTAAAGGAGAATGAAGGAAATAACAGAAGAGGTGGGGGTAGCCTGGAGAGAGTAGTGTCACCAAGATAAGGAAGGAAAAAGCCTATTTCTTCCCTCCTTTGTAATTAAATACCCAGTTATATAACTGGAGAAAAAGCAGATTGGGCTTAGCTTAGAAGAGTGGGAGGTGCTTCCACACAAGTTATCTCCTAGATGTTTACAATCCTGGAAAATAGGTGGGGTTGGGGGGGATTGTTGTTTGTTTGTTTGTTTGTTTGTTTGTTTGTTTTGCCGTTTTTGGCCAGGGCTGGGTTTGAACCCGCCACCTCTGGTATAGGGTCAGCGCCCTACTCCTTTGAGCCACAGGTGCCACCTGAAATTAGGTGTTTTTATAACCCCTATTTTTCGATGTGGAAACTGAGGCTCAGAGTGGTCAGGGGCTCTCTAAGGTCACAAGGCTAGCAAGGAAATGATCTGCATGTCATGCTGGGTCCACTGTTGTGCCGTCAGGGTCCCAGGGCTGTACCAGGTAGGTGGACATACAAGATGGTCTCACCCCTTGCTCAAATGAGGCTTGTTGCTGGAATGAGGCAGGAGCAAATGAAAACATGGCGGTTGTGATAAGGCCGCACAGGATATGCACCTGGCCGAGTGGTGCAGGCTCTGGTACCCAGAGCAGGGGAGGAGGTGCCCTGGCGGCAGCAGGGCAGTGAAGGAACTCGGGGCTTCCCTGGGCTGGGCTCTCACCGGGTGCTCTGAGTAGGGGGATCATCTGTGCAACCTCCCTGCTGAGCTCTTCTTAGATGTCCTTTGAGGCACCTCTGCTCCCAGCTGGGAATACACATGGTTTGTACCGGGCTGCCCTCACACCTCCCTCAGATTCCAGGGGTGGGCACACGGTGGTGCCAGGCTGGCCAGTCACTGAGTTTCATTTTCCTCAACCTGTGATTGGCTCTGGGCCGGATTCAGCCCAAGGAGACTCAGTCTTAGGTGTGCGCTGGCAACACTGGGAAGAGAAGCCCTGACCCTGGGATGGCTCAGAATGAGGCCAGGCCAGAGATGCCGGGGACCAGGTTGTAGACAGGCCTTCCTGAGGGGAAAGCCCGCACTGAGGAAAGGAGACAGGAGGGACAGAGACTGAATGGCCACACCTGAAGGCAAACAGCCCCAAAGTTATTTGAACCAATAAATTCCCTTCGTTGCTGGTACCAGTTTGAGTTAGAGATTCTATCACCAGCCAGTGAAGGAGGATTAATTGACACAGAGCCCCAAAGTTCTGGTAGTCACACTCCAGAAACCCAAAGGTAGGGTCTGTCTGCCTTCACCAAAGGACAGGTGGAAGGGCCACAAAAAAGACAAGGGGCCATGGGCTTCTGAGCAGGCTGAGATCAGTACTGACTTCACAGAGAAAATTTCACCAAATGGCACTTGCAAGGTGCAGTGCAGGAGGAAAGGGACAACTTCAGGTGTGAAGGCAGAGAAACAGAAAAATGCAGGGCATGTTCAGGGTGCCCACTGCTGTCAGATTAGGCTGGAGGACAAGGTGATGGGGGTCACTGTGAAAGGTAAGTTTGCAGAGGTGCATTGGAAGGCCACAAATGCCAAGACATGTGTATTGGGGGTGGCTACGGACACAGGTATGACAATGTCATGGAATCAGAGACACATTCCTCCTCTAAGCCTCTAGAAATCTCTGGCTCTCAGGGAAACCAGAGCCAATTCTCAATATGTCATAAAGCTGATAAAGAGCTAAGAGACAGAGCCAGGAGCAGTGGGTCAGGCCTGTAATCCCAGGATGTTGGGAGGCTGAGGAGGGGGGATCTCTTAAAGCCAGGAGTTCAAGACCAGCCTGAGCAAAATAGCGAGCCCCTATGTCTCCAAAAATTAAAAAATTAGCCGGGTGTGGTGTGGTGCACCTATTGTACCAGCCACTTGGGAGGCTGAAGCACGAGGACCACTTGAGCCCAGGAGTTTAAGATTGCAGAGAGCTGTGATCATGCATTCCAGCCTGGGTGACAAAGACCCTGTCTTTAAAAAACATTTAATTAAGGTACTCATTAAGCTATGAGGCGCTCATACCTCAGTGGTTAGGGTGCCAGCCACATACACCAAGGCAGGCAGGTTCAAATCGGGACTGCGCCTGCTAAACAATGACAACTGCAACAACAAAAAAAATAGCCAGGCATTGTGGTGGCGGCCTGTAGTCCCAGCTACTTGGGAGCCTGAGGCAAGAGAATTACTTAAGCCCAAGAGTTAGAGGTTGGTGTGAGCTGTAAAGCCATCGGGAGTGACATAATAAGATTGCCTAAAAAAAAAAAAAATTTTTTTTAATTAAGCCCACAAGAAAAACTAAGTGGCCCTACTTTGCAGGGCAAGAGCCCACATGCTACCTCTGAGCCTGGATCACTCCTCCCACCGAGCCCAGGACAGGAGATGAGATGCTGCTGTTCCAGGCTCCTGCTCCAGGAGCTTCCCAACCAAGGCCTGGAGAGGATGCCCCGCCCTGGGGAGGGGACGCTGCCTGAGTTTCCCTGCCTGAAGCTGCCTGGGCCCCTCTTGGCAGCGCTGGGGGGATGTGTCCCTGCTGCTTGAGTTAATTACAGTAATTATACCTGATCCCTCTTAGCTCTGGTTCCCTTTGTTCCCAGTTTCCTGCCCGCTCATTTGCAAATCTAATCGCTCTGTGGATTGATTTTTTTTTTTTAGGAGAGAACAGGATGGAGAGACAAAGATTGGGGCTGAAAGTGTGGGAGACCAAAGATCCAAAGATGAGGTGTGTGGGGTAGGGTGTGGGGGGTGGGCCAGGAAAAGGGGCTGCGCAGAGGACCAAGAGAGCATGGGGTGGGGAAAGTAGATGGAAGCTTCTGGGAGAGGAAAGGACTTGGAGAACAGAGCCAGCACCTCTCCTCTGCAGTACGGCGGGAGGCACAGCAGAGTCCCTGGGGAGGCCACAGTCTCCATGGTCCTCTCGCCTTTCTGCTTAGTCTCCAACTTCCCCCCAGACCAGGTTAGTGTTGTGGTTCAGGACATGTCATCCCAAAATATAGAGGAAAAGCAAAAATAGGCATGAATCTAGAAAGAATTCTACTTGCCCTTTCTCCCCTGAAGCCGCCATGAAACCCAGCTGACCTTTCCCTAAAAATAAGGTCTCAAGACCTTCTTTCCACCAGGGTCCTCCCTGTATGTGAAGGAAAAGAATGTCCTTATCCTCAAAGACATTTGTCCAAGAAGAACCTCAGCAGATAGGTCTTGCTAAGTTCCCCCCAGTTTATTACCATTAGGTCCTACCCTTTTGTCCTCCAGTCAATCGTATGTCCAACGTCCATAAAAAGATGGTTTTCCCTATTGCCTGGGGTCTTCATTTCTGAAGGCTCCCAACTCGCCTAAAACTGATACCAAATAAATTTATGTGCTTTTCTCACATGACCGTCTTTTATTAGTGGGGCCTCAGCTAGGAACTTTGCAGTAAATGAGAGATCTTCCCCAAAACCCCCACCCCAACACTAGCCTGGCACAGGAGACATGAGAAGCCTGACAGGGCCCCCAGTTCAAACAATACCAGCAGATATCTGGGCTCCTTAAAGACTGCTCTCCCCAGAGATTTTTGGGACCTTGGCTCACCCAGAGTTCCTGGCAGACACTTCAGTGTCAGATGGCTGAGGGGTAGAAGTGGGGTGTCACACAAGGAGCAGGAAGGAAGGGGAAAATGCTCTGAGAAGGGAAATCTGAGGGATGAGTGGTGGGTCTTTCTCACTCCATCCCATCCAGGAGACCCTTGAATACATCTCGATCCAAGGATTTTCCAAAGGTGTTCTAAGGAGCTCTGAGATTTTGTGAAGAATCCCCACCGCGAGGAAGTGGGAAGGATGAGTGGGCACATACATCCCCCAATCCTGCAGTACACACTTACCTGGGAACAGTCAAGGGCCTGAGAAATGCCTTTTCGCATTTGATGTAACCTCCTCTCCCATTCTCCAGAACAAGACCCTTGACTTTTTGCTGAGTTTCACGACCACCAGGAGTAGGGATTATCCCATCAGTGCCCTTTATCAGTTTGTATATTGGGTTCCACCTAAACTTTGTTTGAAAATACTACAAATTTAAAAGCAGGAGAAAACAACTAACCTAAACCAGACCTCTGATCTGTCATATAAGAAACTGATGCTCAATTGGGTCAAGGGTCCATCCTATGTCACTCTATGATCAGATGACAGGCCTCCTGACACCCAGGTGAGGGGGATTTCCACTACCCCAGGCTGCTAGTCAGGGTGCCAGTGGGATGCCAGGGATTTTGCCAAAGCTCCTGACTCTTCTCAGGCCCCTTTGGAAGGAGGAAAAGTGGCTAATGGCATCATCCTGCCAGAAGTTCTCAGTGAATCCAGACATCTCTCTCCTCAGCCCTCTGGATGAGCCTGACAGGTGGCATGCAAAGAGTGTGTTTTTCAAAAATGGCTGCAGATACATTTTCCACATGCTCTTTTCAGAACCTTGCCTCAGCCACCACCACTCCACAAAGAGGTAGCCTCCATCTCTTGAAACTGGAAAGGACTTTGTGACTGCCACAAAGACTAATAAGTGGCAGAAGTGATGTCCCTGACTATTACCTAGTTCTAGCTATTTGAGTTCACTCCTCAACATTTCCAATTAACTCGCAAGAAAAGGTCAGGGTTCAGGACAGTTTGGAAGTGGGAGTGGGAACGGGAGTGGGTGTTGAGACTATCCTACAAATCAACTCTTCCAGATGTCAGTTCCCCACACTGGATCCAGCCAGTGTTTACTGAGCACCCACCGTGAGTCAGACACAGAACAGAGTCCCCGCCCTAATGGAGCACAGTGTGACTCGGGAGGCAGACACAACCACACGCAGAAGTAATTATAATGCAATAAGTTAAGTTGCTGTTAAAAATAAAAGTTTAGAGAGTACTTTAAAAACAGTCAGGAGCAGCAACCTCAAATGTTTAACATCCTGAGATGGTTCCTAACTAATTGGAAGTATAGAGGTTACCAAGTGTCTTAGTCTAATCCTGCAGTATACACTTACCTGGGAACAGTCAAGGGCCTGAGAAATGCCTTTTCACATTTGACACTATATGTGGCCATATGACCAAGTTCTGAAGTTCTGGCCAATGAGATATACAGCAAGTAGCATATAAAATTTTTGAACTGTATTCTCAAAGGGTGGGAGCCCTTCTTGGCACCATTTCCTCCTCCCTCCTGGCTAGAACAGAACATGATCTTGAGCTATTCTGGATGACCCAGATGAGAGAAATATCTCAGAAATGGCCAAGACTGGGTCCCTTGTACCTTGGAACTCCATTCCAGCTATAGTCTGCCTAGCCACAGACTGTTACTATTAGAGACAAATAGTCTGGTTTAAGGCACTATTTTTTGAGGTGTTATGTTAGTCTGGGTTTTCCAGAGAAATAGGAACAATATGTCCAAAGTCTTGGGAACCAGAAGAACCAATGGTGGAAGTTTTGGTCCAAACTTGAGATCTGAAAATTAGGAGAGATGACTGTGTAAGTTCCAGGCTAAGTCTGAGCCTGAGTCCAAAGGCAGAAGACCATGAAAACAGTCAAAGAGCACTACCTCACTTAGACTTTTTGTTCTACTCATGCCTTTGATGAATGGGGTGATGCCTGCCCACATTGGAAAGGGCCATCTGCCTCACTCAGTGCACCAATTCAAACATTAATCTCAACCAGAAACACCCTCACAAACCCAGACTAATGTTTAACCAAACATCTGAGCATTAATTCATTCACCAAATTGACTGGGTATATCCCTCCTGGCCCAGTCAAGTTGATACATAAAATTAACCATCACATGGGGGCATTACTAAATCAACTGCTAACAGAAATAATCTATTAACTTAACCGTTAGCTCTTTATTTATTCCTGAGTACATGCCCACCCTCTCCCCTACATGTGCATACCCTGGGCACATGTGCACATCCTCTGACCTATCCCCCAGTAGACTCTCAAGAACAAGCTGAGGAGTTTACTGTTGGCTGAAATTAATGCCACAATCACTGGCATCACCACTCTCTGCCGCCTGGGGAACCAGCTCCCAAGTGTGCCAGACCAAGAATCCCACAGGGTTCTGATGCCCCTGAGGGTACCTGATGGTTATTTCATAGGACACACAAAGTGACTCATTCCTAAAGACCATTTTGCTCAAAGATTTGCTTAAAACCATTTTGAATGCTTTACTTCTTTTTTTTTTTTTTTTTAAAGACAGAGCCTCAAGCTGTCACCCTGGATAGAGTGCTGTAGCATCACAGCTCACAGCAACCTCCAATTCCTGGGCTCAAGTGAGTCTCTTGCCTCAGTCTCCCAAGTAGCTGGGACTACAGCGCCTGCCACAACGCCCGGACATTTTTTGGGTGCAGCTGTCATTGTTGTTTGGCAGGCCCGGGCTGCATTCGAACCCGCAAGCTCAGGTGTACATGGCTGGCACCTTAGCCCGTTGAGCCACAGGGTCTGAGCCTAACTCCTGGGCTTAAGTGATTCTTTTGCCTCAGCCTCCCAAGTAGCTGGGACTACAGGCACCTGCCACAACACCCGGCCATTTTTTGGTTGCAGCTGTCATTGTTGTTTGGCAGGCCCAGGCTAGATTACATTGATTCTTTAAAAAAATCTGACTCAATAACTTGAATTACCTTGTTCTTTCATTTGAGTAGAATAGCAATCTTTCAGGCAGTCCCTGTGGCTCAGTGATTAGGGTGCTGGCCCCATATACCAACGGTGGTGGGTTCAAACTTGGCCCCGGCCAAACTGCAAAAAAGTAGATGGGTATTGTGGCAGGCGCCTGTAGTCCTTGTACTCAGGAGACTGAAGCAAGAGAATCGCCTAAGCCCAGGAGTGGAGATTACTGTGAGCTGTGACACCACAACATTCTACCAAGGGTGACAAAATGAGACTCTGTCTCTAAAAAAAAATAAAAATAAAAATAAAAGAATAGCAGTCTTTCCCATCTCTTAAAAATGCAAGTTCTCTTTAGCACAACCTCACATGCCCATTTTTATTTATTTTTAAATATACAAATTTTCTTTCATTAGTTTTAGATTTACCCCCCCCAAAAAAAAAAACAAACAAAAAAACCTTGAATGAAAGTACTCAAAATGCCATATTCTTTCCCCACCCACATCTTGCATTGTTGGGTACATATTTGATAACTGATGAACCAATATTAATACATTAGTGTTAACTGGAGTGTATAGTTTACAATAAATAAGGTTTACGCTTTTTGTTATACAATTCTAAGGATTTTTACCAAATAATATCATATGCGCTGTGGCACTATCATACAGAATATCTGAGTCCTAAAAATCCAGTGTGCCCCACCTTTACTCCCCAACATCTAACGTAGCAACTACTAATTGTTTTACCCACTCCATAGGTTTGCTTTTCTAGAACGTCCTATCATCAGAATCATACAATATGTTCTTCGTTCACATAGCAATGCACATTTGAAGCTTCCTCCATGTCTTTTAGTAACTAGGTAGCTCATTTCTTTTTATGGCTAAGTGATTCTTTCTTGTATGGATGTGTACCACACTATGTTTATCCACTGGCCTATTGAAGGACCTCTGATTGCATCCAAGTTCTGGTAAGCATAAAGAAAGCTGCTGTAAACATACATGTTCGAATTGGTGTGGACATAAGTTTTTAAATCATTGGTATAAATACCAGTCAGCATGATTGCTGGATCATTGTTGAATTTTTTAGATTCTTGACTATGAGACATTTTTGTTTGAGAAATTTCATTGCTAACTAGAATAAGTTGCTAACTAAAATGCAATTTTTAAGTTAAATGTTTGCTTTGATTAGGTAATTTTCAGAATCATAAGTAATTTGGGTTTTTTTTAATTAAATCATAGCTATGTACATTAATGCAATCATGGGGTATAATGTGCTGTTTTTATATACAATTTGAAATGTTTTCATCAAACTGTTTAACATAGCCTTCTCGGCATTTTCTTATTGTGTTAAGACATTTATATTCTACACCTAGTAAATTTCACATGTACCCTGGTAAGATGCACTGTAAGCATGGTCGCACCAATTACTATCCTTTTCTTTGGGTTTTAATTAAATATAATTTCTATAAAATGTCTATTTTCAATCATCACTAAGGAATATAGTCTGAGATTATTTTTCCCTGTAAAAAATCAATATTTTTTCTATTGTGTAGTTTAAAACAATAAGAAATATTTGGAGTTGACAAATTCTAATCAAAATTCATCACTTTTTAATATTTTATCACCTTTCATTAATAAAGTATTTTTCAATTTATTTAATTCTGTTTAATTATATTTTATAAGGATGATAGCTTTCGTTAAAAAATGTTCAGAAATTTGCTACAATTTCAAGTATTGAAAGCAACCGTATGTTCTGATATTTTAAGCTATCTAAAATACAGAACAACTGCCCTATCTGGCTTGACCACAAAGAATAAAACATTTAAATGTCTCATGAGAATTAAGCAGGACTATAAATTTATAGAAATTTTAAACATACCGTTATTACCAGAAATTTTAAATACATAATTCAAATTAGTTATAAATTTGTGCATGTACATACTGTATAGTACCATGAACATTGTTTATGCCATTATATTTACCTCATTGATTTAATGTATTTCACAGTTTAAATATTGTATAAACTCAAAGAGGAAAAAGCACTTTTAGGCAACTAGTGGAGCTAAATTTAGGTACAGTGGCATGTGCTTGTAGTCCCAGATACTCTGGAGGCTGAGGAGAAACTATCACCGGAGCCTAGAAGTTCAAGGCTACCCTGGGAAACATAGTGAGACCCCCACCTCTACAAAAAATGCTTAATATCACTAATGATTAGAGAAATGCAAATCAAAACTACCCAAGTATCACCTCACTCTTGTTAGAATGACTGTTGTCAAAAAGACAAAAGGTAAGTGTTAATGAGGATGTGAAGAAAAGGCTCCCTTTACCCTCACTTGTTGGGATTGTGAATCTGTGTAGCCATTAAGAGGTTTGGAGGTTTCTCTGAAAGTTAAAAATCAACTACAATACAATCTAGCAATTTCCCTACTGTTTACATGTCTAAAGGAAATGAATTCAGTATGCCAAATAGATATCTGTATCCCCAAATTGACTATTCACATCTTACAGTTGCCTCTCTAGTTAGCCAGTTTGACTGATTTTGGAAAATGTTATCCCTATGAATTATATTATCTAGCTATGAGGGAAAATGGTATTGCAGAGAATACTAATTGCACATTTTTGATATTGGTGTTAGACTTTTAAAAAGAAAATAACATCTCTATTATACATTATTTTCAACAATCTTTGAATACTCAATAAAATAACTTTGTTCTTTCATTGAGTGATTTGATTTCACCTATGGCCTTTTCTTTCCCACACTTTTACATATGCTTTTGTTCCATTGACAAATAATATATGTATTGTCAAAGTTCAGCCACTTACTTACTGACATTTTCAATTTAAGCTATCTCTATTTTCACTAAGAGAGAATTTTTAAAAATATTTTTGGATCTAATAGGTCAACAGTTTATGAAAAGAACAAAAAAAATTCTTTGTGTAATTTGCTTGAATGCTCTGTGGAAAATGTCAGGATAAAGTTGGGACAATTGCCTTGTTCAATAAAATGCAATTTTGGCTTAAAGGATAAGGCTGCTTCACCAAGTGAACATTCATGGTAAATGTCATTAATACTTCTTAAATAATTTAAAAATGGCTTGGGGTCTTTTATTGACAGGGTCATTGGGATAAAATAATATTAACATTTATCTATGATAAGTGCATTAATTAAAAACTTGGCATAATGAAGGGGAAATAATAATTGATTTCAATAAATATACTTTTATATTAATATATATTTCAAGAAATTTTAGGAAGACACTACAGACTTTGGATTGCATTCTTCTTTTACTTTCTTCCCACATAAATATTTAACACTGTTCTCATTGTACCATTCCTTAGAGTAACATTTCTGAAACAGAGCCTCTATGATGTATCTTAGGGGTAATGGAGATTGAGGTCAATCATAGTTTCAAGCAGCTGTTTACTGAATGCAGAAGCAAAATAAAGGAAAAACAGATTCACTGACCTCAGGGAATATTCTTCTTCATACCTTTTAAACCAATAAGCAAAGGCATGTTGAGAAAAGCATGTATATGTGGACAAGATAGCAGGAAGGAAATATTTAGTTTTAATTCTTTCTATCCCATAGGCTAAACTGATCATTTTTATTCAATTACACATCTTACACTTTATTTTATAATTTATTAAACATTTGTAACAAGCAGGCATAGTCAAGGAAATACAATTTTACATTATTAATAAAATTAATTAATAATTGTGATCATTCGATAAATTATTCCCAGCAACCTGAAAAGGTTTTTGAAATTACACTGGGACCTCATTAAAAAGTGTGCTCTCTCCTAGAACATATGGTTATTTCAGATTCCTTTAAAATAGTTTCACTTTTAGTACTATTAAAATAGCACAAGCATCATTGCACATCTGCACCTTGTGAGAAAGGGTCACCTGTCAGGGCCAAGTGGGGAGAGAGTGATAAGAGACAGAGATACAGTGCCAGTGATCTGCCAAAACTGAAGGACTAAGAGTGAGAACTTGTTTTGAAAAGGCCAGACAACTGATGGAGAGCCACAGGGCAGGCTCCAAAGTGTGCTGAGTAGGAACAAGCTGTTGAGCCTCT
>CAUYON010156768.1:0-34453 GCA_963573935.1 Arctocebus calabarensis
ATAATTGTGTACATTAGTGCAGTCATAGGGCACAATGTTCTGACTTCATATACAATCTGAAATATTTTCATCAAACTGTTTAACATAGCCTTCATGGCCTTTTAATCACTATATGAAGACATTTGTATTCTGCATTTAGTAAGTTTCTCCTGTACCCTTCTAATAGCACCATAGGTGTGGCCACACCAATTACCTTCCCTCCACCTCAACCTCCTGCCTCCTCTCCCCTCCCTTGCCTCCTTCCCCATATTCTTATATTATAGTTGGGTTATAGCCTTCATATGAAACCTATAAATTAGCTTCATAGTAGGGCTGAGTATGTCGGATACTTTTTCTTCCATTCTTGAGATACTTTGCTAAGAAGAATATGTTCCAGCTCTATCCATGCAAACATGAAAGAGGTAAAGTCTCCATCTTTCTTTAAGGCTGCATAATATTCCATGGTATACATGTACCAAAATTTATTAATCCATTTGTGGGTCGATGGGCACTTGGGCTTCTTCCACAACTTAGCAATTATGAACTGGGCTGCAATAAACATTCTAGTACAGATATCTTTATTATGATGTGATTTTTGGTCTTCTGGATATGTACCTAGTAAAGGAATTATAGGATAGTATGGCAGGTCTATTTTTAGATCTCTAAGTATTCTCCAAACATCCTTCCAAAAGGAATATATTAGTTTGCATTCCCACCAACAGTGTAGAAGTGTTCCCTTTCTCCACATCCATGCCAGCATCTCTGGTAAAAGCAATTATACTTCTGCTAAGAAAGTCAAACTTGTTTACTTTGTTGTATTTTTTCAGAAATGTGTTTCTAAATAAACATTTTCCCTGACATTGCTAATCACAGCTATTTCTTAAAAAATTGTCCTATAATATCTTGACTTTCTTTAGCATTAAAAATTTGACTGTCATATTTCATTTTCAAAGGGAGATTTCTTTTCTTATTCAGAACTCCAAAGCATGAAAGAATGGATTCTGGGGTAGAGTGAATATGATTTTTGTTCATCATTATGTTGGCATTTAGAAGTCAGGTCTTGTATCTTTCTTTGAATGTTGTAAATATAAATTGCACCATTTCTTGCCATACAGAAAAAAAAAAAAAGAACTGAATTGATTTCTTTGAATTCGCCCCCCCCTTTTTTTTTGGTTTTCCAAGTCCAAAGCATACTCTAATAAGGCAATAATTAACTTTTCGATCAACCTCCTTTCTATAGTCCAAAAAAGCAGTCATCAAATTCTATTGATTTTTTTTTCCTGTATCATTTTTCCAGGGCTTTATTTCCAATAAAACTTTTTTCTTTTTCTTTGGATTCACAAAGGTGCCAGAATTTTTTTCCTTTCTATCAGACCTTATTTTTTTTCCCTGAATGATGTTTGGGAGAATGATAATAGTAACCGGCCTTAGTTTCTGAGGACTTGCCAACATTTTTAGAAGGAATGTGATAGTCTAGGCCTACAATCATTTCCACATGTCCTAGCTCCCAAACTGAGGGGAATAAGTGCCAATTCCTGTTGCCTTATCTTAATATTCAGTGAGCCTGGGAGGTTGCAGACAAATTTGCTTTAGATGCAGGCACTATCATACATCATAGCAATTTCCCAGCCCCTTCATCACACTCACTCAGGTAATGTTTGAGATAGCCAGAACAGCTGTTTCATGCTATTTACTCAACTGACTCAAAGAAAGCTCTCTCTTTGACATTTGGACAATTACAATTCATTTTGGATTGTTTTAGACCATCAGTTTGGTGGTAGATAGTGTTTTAGATGCTATCGTCATATCATTAATTCTTATAAACCTTAATTTGTAGGATTCTGTTCTAATATTTAGGGAAATAAAATGAGCAATGGTATCTATTTACTTAATCTACAGATGCATCCTCATGCACCCCTCACTTCTGGCCTGGCTTCTGTAATAACAGTATACTTGTTTACTTTGCAAGTTCTGACAGGATGTAATACAGTCATCATTCAATTTTGCCTTTTGAGGATGTGCATAAGATAGAATAAACCATGTTGAATAAAATGACTTACTTTACAAGGCAAATTTTGTACAGTGCATAGTAAATTTTGTGGACGTCCCATTATGAACTTCTATTAATAATAATATTTGTAATTTTAACTGAGCACTCATAAACTTAATCTTTCATCTTAGGTCTTAAATAATCTCAGCATGTCAAAGTGGGCAACCCCTAGCTTCACTAGAATGCACCATCATAGAGCCTTTCAATGTCCCCCTTTCAGAGCGCTATTATATGCACTGCCAGAGCTTACTGCATTGCAAATCTTTCTATGCATAAGGCAATAAAAAATAATTTATTTTGCAGGATATGTCATAAACTCATTCGGTGGCTTCTATCAGATTTAAATTAGTACCTTTACATAATTATTAAAATCTAGGATGTGTAATCCCTACTTTGCCATATGGAACAAATATATGCCTCTAAGGTTCTACACTTTATCAAGGTGGTGGTGTTTGAAATAAATACCCTTGAAAGCTGTTCTGAAGAAAATGAGCTTGACTAAAGACAAAGCGAACATTTCAAGTTCATCTCAACCTGAGCTGTGTTTCTTTCAGGCTCAGAGAAAAGAACACATTTGTACTCTATGCCTAAATTATTATTCTCTGCCTCAGGGAAAAGAGGAAAGCACAGTGACAGTGAACATGGCTGGGATACTTTTAGAGGCGATTGGAAGTCTTGCTCCAATCGCAAAGCAAGAGTCTTGCTCCTAATTGCTGCCCTGGATAGGAATGCCTGTCCACTCTTCCCTTCTGTCTTGGGTCAAGGCTTTTTGAAAATCTAACATAAGCAGCAAATTAAAAAAAAAAAAAAAAGAAAGAAAGAAAATCTCTTGTCCTGGAAAAATACAAGTGGCAATAGTACCTACATTTTGAAAGCTTTTTGTGGCAGTAGAGGAAAAATTAAAGGTAGTGACAGAGGATGACTTAGGCAGTGTAGGGTAGAAACTTTTTGAGTGTGGCGGTGGCAGTGGGAATAGTAAAGGGTGCCAAGGGTGCAAAGGTGGGAAGAGAGGTAAAATTTGCGGACATTTGGAAAGTAGACAAAGTTTACACATCAGAGGGATGTGTGTTTGCCAATTTCTGGGGAGGTCTTATAAGATATTCTTTGCCTCATGACTAAAAGATTCAGAAATTCATGTTACCAAGTTTACAAGACCACTGTGTTGATACAAGGCATGATTTAATTATTTTATTTGAGAAGTCTATCACAGAAAGCAGATCACTCAATCATAATGATCGGGTCATTTTCTTCACAGGGACTCATCTGACAAGATACTAAGAAGAAACCATATACAGAATAACTTCCTTCGCCACCCTCTCTCTTTCTTTCTCTATCTATCTCTTTTTCTCTTTTGATGAAAAATAATCATTATAAGGATTAGACTGAAAAATCTATCTCCTCTGTGAATGTTTCCCCAATAGGCAAATCTCCAGTGAAAACTAAATAATAATCGAAAGATTACTATATAAATTTGGACTCAAAATAAAGAGAACTGTATCAATCAAATACTTATTAACATCTGTCATTACCTAGACTAAAAGGTTTATCTTACAGTAATGTAATTTTGGCAAAGAAACCAGATTACTAAATATCTTTCAGGCCTTCCTTGGATGGTTCTCCCTTTGTTGGGGTCCCACTCTGCGGGCAGGGTCTGCTAAGAACTGTGGTACTGGTGGTGATTGACTGAAGAAATATGAAGTTAGAAATGATGGCAAAGAAAGAGACATGAGACACAGAATAGAATTAAAGGTGGGAACTCAGGGTTTTATTGCCCATTTGTGGGATTCTGACAATGGCACCAAATGTTTGCTCCACTCTCCTTTTGTTGGAGACTACTTACCCAGAGGCTAAGATGAGGGAAGGAGCAAAGATGCCAGCAGTTTCTGAGTGAGCACATCAGCTCCTATTGTTATTATTTAAGGGTTTGAATAGCCTTGAAACATCTGAAATCTGAGCCTTGTATTGGGAGAGCCTCCCACTTGAGATCATGCACACACAAATTTGTAGGATGGTATTAAACTCTGCTAGTTCCCTGTGGAGTAAAACACCACTGGCATTAATCTCCTCTGAGGAATCAGTGGGAGGGAGGAATTTTCCTCCCACTAACCACAGAGGCTCTTCCTCTGCGATAAGGGATATAAGCTCTTCGGCCCATATCTCAGGGTTCAAAACTACTCCCTTGGTCTCTGCCCCAGGCAAATGCAAATCTCCACAATGGGTATCTGATTTGTCTGTTTATTAGGCAGGAGATCACCAAGTTAATGTGTCTTTCTAGAACTTTGACATAGTCTCTTCTTCTTCTTCTTCTTTTTTTTTTTTTTTTTTGGCCAGGGCTGGGCCTGAACCCACCACCTCTGGCATATGGGTTTGGCGCCCTACTCCTTTGAGCCACAGGAGCTGCGACATAGTCTGTTCTATGGCCATTTTTCCTCAGAGTGCTCACAGACCCAGTAGGGGTGTTTATAAGCTGCATCTACAACAGGCTAGAATTTCAAAAAGGCAGAAAGCTTGCTGGCAATGGGTAGCTTAAATGTAAAGTAGCTGACTTTTCTTTGTTTTGACTCACTTAGCTTACTTTTTAATTTGTCTCTGTTTCTGGGGGACCTTTCCCTTACCAAGAATGGGGTCTTTGGTCCTCATTCTTCCTGCATTCTTGGATGAGTACTGCCTTGAATGGGTACTCCCTTGGATGGGTACTTCCTTGCATGGGCACCCCCTTTGATGGATACTCCCTTGGATGAGTTCTCCCTTGCATGTTTAGGTACTCCCTTATATGAGTACTCCTTGCATGGGAACTCCCTTGCATAGGAAATCCCTTGGATAGGTAGGTACTCCGTTGGATGGGTACTCCCTTGGCTAGATACTCCCTTGGATGGGCACTCCCTCAGATGGGCACTCCCTCTGATGGGTACTACTGTGTTGATTTATCTTACTAGGCTTCATTGGATGTCATCCAAATGGTGCAAAGAATGACCATAGTTTACTAGGAAGCCCTCTAGCTCCGGGAGCTTTTCTCTTGCTTTAAGAGAACTATGCCTATCTGATTTAATCCTCAGACATTAACCTTATTCACCTACCTTGTAATTCTTAAGGAATGCCTCTCTGGAATGGATTTGATTCAAAGGACACATGGCTATTAGCAGGGGTTAAAGTTCACACTGAAGTCTCTATCTTGGAAAAATTACCATTAATGTAAGTAGAAAAAATTAGAAAAGAAACTGTCTGGGAAAATATTGTTTTCAAGAATTTAATGTGTTGTATTTGAGTTGCTCTAGAATATCAAGAGGATAGATTTATAGCAGAAATTTGGAAAAGTCTCTGAAAGGACAGTGACGTTAGGGTCAGAGAGAATATTAACATATTTTCTGCAGGTGGGTGATGCATTGGCTTTCACATGAGAAAAAATGAGAGCCAGTGAAATTTGCCTTCACATTATCTTCACAAAAGTGATAGCTTAATTCAGTTGGGAAAGAAATTGCTGGAGGAGATTGCTGACTCACATGTGTTTGGATTATAATCCCAGAAGATATAAACCTGAACTCCATAATCTTAAATGTTAAAATCTCAAAAAAAAAATCATAATTCCTCAAATCTAAAATACCTAATGTCTACTTGAATCTGCAAATCATAGTGATGATTTGGCATTAGATGCAATCAGGGTTTTAGAAAGGGAATTCCAAGGTATTACCAATAGTTTTTTTTTTTTTCCATTTATCTCAATGCATTTTTGTCAGAAAATCCAGTTGAGTAGAATGGCCACACTGTATGGCAATGACAAAAACTTCTATTTAAAAATTCATTATATATCTGCACTGCATTCCTTTCTTCTGATAAGATCCAGGAGTTTTTAATAAATTAACCATATTTTCCTGAAGAAGCCAACGAAGTTATTGACTTATTTGAGAATAATTATGCACAATGTGGTAAAATGTTGCTGTTTGATCACCAGTATTGTTACCAGCAAATTGATGGTCTGTATGTGAATCCATGCCCAACAGATTTCCAAATACCCAAAAAACAATATGGAAGAACATCACCAAAGATGTGAACGTTTAATAAGGAATGCTTGTGTTAGCATGTATTGAATCCAAGAAGAATTTCAAGAAGAACGATGTTATGTAGACAATGAATATGAACACATTCTCCAAGGAGAGCCATACCATAAAAGGACAAAAAAAAGGATCTATTCATTGAGATGCAAGACTTCAAACTATAGTTAATGATTATAAAGTCAGTCAGTTTTATGGACCACATCTGCGATAATTTTAGGCAATGTACTTAACCTACTCATGCCTCAAAATCCTCAATGTAAAATTGGGTTAAGGAGAGCTGACCAATAGGTTGTTTTTTTTTTGTCCTTGTTTGTTTGTTTGTTTTATTTTTTGGTTATTGTTGTGCTTATCATATGTGAAGCTCTAGAATCAGCATCAGAATGACAAATATTGGCAGACTCTAAATAAATGACAGCTATGATGTTCTTTGATATATAAATGGTTCTTCTAACTTTACATGTATACATATATAATCACACTTTCCTCTCCATTTCTCTATGCTGATAATGCATTTCATCCTTTTTTTGCATTATGAATTTGTTATATGTGTTGTATTTCTCCCCATATGTTGTAAGCGCTTAGAAAAACAGAGTCTGTTGCTTTTTTATGCCTCTTTATTACCTAATCCAGGCTAATGCTTTCAATCAATTGTTTTACTAATAGCAATTCTTTTACCACCTTTGGGGAAAACTTAGGAAAATTACCTTTTACATTCTCAATTTCCCCCATTTAATGATATCTACCTTGCAGGGTTTCTGTAAAATAATTTTAAATGTCATGCACAGTATCAGGTATATATTAAGTATTGTTGTAAGTATTTATTCTCATCTCTTCTATATTACAGTCAATAAATAATTGTCAAGGGTGGTAATGACTATTACTTAATGCCTAATTGGCATTGGAATGTGATTATGACTGGAAGAGTCTAAAGGAAGATGCTATCAGAATGTATCCCCACATCCTGGACATATGATATCAAGACATAGTGACTTTAAGTGCCATATATCACCTTTCATTATTCACTAAACCACCTAATTTACTATAGCCAAGTGATGTTTCCCATGATAGATAGTTTTAGAAATAGTAGGATCTTTGAAGAAAGCTGGTGTATTGTAGAATAACCATTCACAGTTTTGTCTCAGTAATAGCTTTCCCTCCACCTGTCCTGAATTATGAAATCCATGACAGGTCACTTTAATCCATAAGCTTTCTACTTTTTCATTGGAACCAAGTGGTAAGAGCCATCCTGCTCCTTCAGCTGAGCAGGTGAGCATCACCCGCTGGCGAGGTGGTTTAGCTGCTCTGGGGCTCAATAGCATGTGAAGTTCTCTCTAGATAGCAGCTAGGGCAGACTGAAGGGAGAGATCCATTATAATAACCTTCTTTCTGAGGAAAGGGGATTACAGGTAATTTTCTTTTATTCCCTGGTAACAGGGTTTTAATACAGTGCTGAGACAGTAGTTGAAAATCAAATACCTCTTTGAATTAAGGTGAAAAACAGACAAATTGTCTCATTCCCTTCTCAAGGCTTTGGAAATGTGGAAGTTAGAGTTTTTTTAGTGAGTGGTTTTTGAACATAGAGTGTGCTTCCACATCTAAAAAGCACATTTCCCCCAGGTCTGATTCAATATGAACAATTGTCAATTCCCTGAGATTCATGTAAATAGAGTTTAGACAACAGAACCCTTGAAAATTGCTATATAGTCTGAGAAATACACATCCAGTGAGTGTATCCCTGCACTTGCTACCACAAATTGATCTGTCTATCAGTGAATTTCTTATTCATAGGTGCAGCTTGAAGACATTCTGGAAAATTGAAATAGAGATGTGGTTTGGGCCTCCTGTGCTACATTTTCTGTGCTAGTTTGCCTAGCAGTTGGTGACTATGGCTGCTATCAATGAAGTTTCTTCTTTCTGACCTCTCTTTCCTTGTTGGCTTGTTTGTTTCTAGAACAGTAACCAGGCAGCCTGTGCTGTTGGCTCCTACCAATGAGCATCCTACATTTCCTGACATTCTCTTTATATTCACAGATGTAGACTTCCAGACACTCATTCTGTAGTAACTATGTGGTGTGCTAGAAAGACTGGTGGACCAGGACCCATACCCAACTTGTCCACGTCCAAGTACAATCATATATCCTTTGGGGGCCTTAACATTGTTTTTAAAGAAATTGGAGAACGTAGTTTAGATAGCCATGGTGGTCCAGACCAACACACCCATACACTCTCATTCACTCACACTCACCTTCACTACTAGACTGTAGCTCCTTCAAAGAACGATCTGATAAATTTCCAGCATGTAAAGGATGTTCAATAATTATTTGCTGAATAATAGAAAAGAATCTGAACACATTATTTTGTTAAATAATAAAGTTTACAGAGTTATGAAAAATAGCTCTTTTTCTCCCTAAGTCTTATTTATAGGCTTCCATGTTGTAAGCATAATTCCAAGAGTAATGCAAGGTTGAAAATGTTGATGTATTAAGCCCTGGAAATGGGTTTCTAATGGAGAAATCAATCAAGCATTACATACAGCGGTGCTGACAGTTTCTCTTCTAATTTTACACTTATAATGAATAGTTGATTAGCAGTACACTGGGATGAAGGAGAGGCAAATAACCTATTTTGTCTTCTTTTGAGGACTTGTACTCTATGCTAAATTTATTTATTTGGACAGAGTCTCACTTTGTCACCCTCAGTAGAATGCCATGGCATCATAGCTCACAGCAACCTCAAACTCTTGGGCTCAAGCGATCCTCTTGCCTCAGCCTCCCTAGTAGCTAGAACTACCGGGGCCCACCATAATGCCTGGCTATTTTTAGAGACAAGGTCTTGCTCTGACTCAGGCTGGTCTTGAACCTGTGAGCTCAGGTCATACACCTGCCTCAGCCTCCCTGTGTGCTGTGATTACAGGCATGAGCCACCACGCCCGGCCTCCTATGCTAAATTTAAAAACTCAGCTTTGTATTACTCCCAATTTTGCTGAGCAAGCAGAAATTGTGTGGTTTTCATAGAAATTTACTCAGTTTATCTTTCTTAACAATGTCAATGCAAATAATTTTTTAGGAGGGGCTAAAAGTATATCTAGAATGATCTCAATTTTTTGAAACAAAATATTGAAACTCAGGGTTAAATGGAAAGGGGCACATAATTAGCTCAAATTAATCAAGTCAAAGAGTAGCATCTACCTGCAGAGATTAGTTAACATTCAACAGTATAAATGAAAACCCCAACTGCATCGTAGGATGATAGGGGAGAAAATGTTAACATCATAGTTTGGCGAAAGAATATATGGTATTTTGCAGGAATGATGACATATCTTTGCTATAGGTGGAACTTAAATTAACTGGCTAAAGTCTTCTGAGTACAAAATTTCTCTTTACAAGTTTCAAAGGGACAAAAAAGGGGAGCAAGAGTGTTATCTCAAATGTATGGGCAGATTTCCTTTATTTCTGCTGTGAATTTCATCATAAATCAAAAAACCAATAGAAACTGATTGAAGTGGAACTAAAGCCAGATGGTGACACAGAGGTGAGAAGGGTTCTCAGCCAGCACTCACTACTACCCAACCATGCCATCATGATGATGCGGGGAGTTGTTGGAAAAAGAAATACGATTTTTCTTCCTGTCAAATTCTACTTCAATCATGGCTGATTTAAGGCATATTACAGGTTAGTGGAATTATCAATGTATTATTTGTATGGATTTGTAAATTACATTCACTTCCTTGTAATACATAAAGGCACATATTAAAATTTCACTAAACGTGTCTCTCATATGAGATAATACATATTATTACCAATATTTATACTCATCATTTTCCTTAATCACCAGGGACAGAACAAGAGCTAGGGATTGCCTTTAATCTACCCAATATTATACCAAATACAAATGTACAATCTTCAGAATCATTTCATCAGTTTCTAAAACAAGAATACAAACATGAGTTATCATCTGTCACAATAGCTTTATGGATCAAGCCCTTACAATTGATCAAAATTAAGCCCTTACATAAAATTATAATGAAGCAGCAGATAAAAGGATCTCTGTGAGTCCTGAATACCTCACAGCCATAAGGAATTTCCCTGAGGGTAAGACAGTGTATTTCATAATGTTCCCAGGGCTCTGTTACATTCAGTAGCTATATCCCTGGGGAGTAGAAATTAGGCCTGAAACTAGTATAATTGGTGAAGTTTTAGTGGCAGAAATTTATAAGCAACAGAGGTATGAAATCTGCTGGCCCATTTATCTTTTTAGAAACAGTTAATGGTGCCCCACATTGGTGGCCTTTAATCAGGGATGATTTCTTTATGCAAGAAAGAACAAAAAAGTAATAGCAGCACAGCCCAGGGAGAGACAAAGTTCAAGAGTAAGCCTTGGTTTTACTTTTCCTACTTAAGTGTGTGATCATTGTGTTACTGTATTGTAAAATGTGTCCTCACCGAGGAGAGTTGGGTATGAGTATGAATCCAACATTCCCATGACTAGCAAATGAAGTACCTGAAACCAGAATGCAACATTGAGCATGTAGACAGGCTCTTCTTAATCATAAGGAATAAGGACGAGGGCTAAATCCTCCTCCAATAAATTGCAAAAACAAATTTATTGTTTGAGAATAAGGAGAAGTAGCAACGTCAGGAATTGCCCATAGCATCATGCCTCACAGGAAACCAGTTAGGTTTCATCATGACTATAATGCATTTCTGGAACTAGAACAAGCATTCAGGACACTATGCAAAACACAACAAGGATATCTTGTAGGTAACTCTTCTGCCACACTTAGCTGTGATTCCCAATACTCATTCCATCATGTATTGTAAGGAGACCATTATTTTATTATCCTTGATTCCATTGCACTCTACTGACTCGCATCATTCACCAAATATTTATTAATATTTATTGAGTATCCATTCTTATGTTAAATACTGCAGGTTCATGAAAGGAGACAAACAGAGTCTCTACCCTGGCAAAGTTTTGAGTCCAGGAAAGAAAAAACAACATGATTTCCCAGATAAAATAATTCTATGAAAGAAAAGTATAGGCTGCTATGAGAGCAAGTGACAGGTGCTTTTTACCTCAAGTTTTCTCCTTATTGATGTGTCCTACCATCTCATAGCTCCTGCCTGTGCCCCTCTCTTAGTGGGTCCTGTTGTAGATCCTGCCTATTAACTATAACTCATTATTCTGTCACAGAGAAATTGATTGATTTGATCTGGTCACTATCAACTTAGGGCATCTGCTTTGGGAAGAGCAAATATTGCCAGGATGTCTTGAAAGCCTAAAGGATTGCTGGCTCTGCAGAAGTCACTCATTCTTTTGTGCTTACAGTAAAGGGGACATATATTGAAAACACGGGGATCTATTTATAAAGCACTCCTTGGAAGGAGTGCAGGTGCAGCAGTGATTCTGAGTCTTCCTTGTGAAATACGCAAGTACCTTGTGTGACTCATGCAATATTGGAATGCAAACATCTTGCCCACCTTATAGTAGTTACCTCCCCATACAAAATTCTCTTATAGACTATATAATCCAGAGTCTACTCAGTGCACAAAAGTCACATTTGTAGTGTGAATGGAGTCAATTTAATGTTAAGAGCATTCACTGATGAAAAGGGATAGAGATCACTAGAGAATATAGGGCTAACAGAGTTAGAAAACCTCACTCTTTCCAGCTGGAGGCCGGGAAACACAAAGAGAAAACAAACTTGGAAGTGAGTTCCTCTTCAAGTACAAAGATGACTCAGATTTTGTGGGAGAGATGTGACTGAGGTCCCTCTGGATGGCAGGGAACTTTGCTGAGAAGCCACAGCCAACTACTCCTGGGATGTGGGTGAGTCTCACTGGGAAGCCATTGAATGGGATGTCTGTGGAAGTCACCAGGAAGCTGCATGCTGTGGGGCTGTGATGCTGCAATGCTGGTGAGCTCGGCAGGAATAGTCTTTGCAAGACAGTGGTGCTTACTGGGGAGCCACCTGGAGGTGTCTGTCCAGCACCTTTTATTATACTGTTATTGCTGGCAAAGGAGAAGTGTTGACAGGATCCAGCTCCAGCACCAGCAAGCAGGGAAAGAAGAGTACATTTGAAATTGAAAGCTGTTTAAATTGATTATGGTCATACACTGAAAGTTAGAGTTGAAGTTTTTTATCTTTCTTTGTCATTGTGGTTTTCAATATCTGATAAACTTTGGTGATCCTCTGTTAAAAATCAGTCTTTGAGTTATTTATACCTACATCTAGAAAGTGTTCATTCTAAAATTATTTATTCACTATCATAGTGTCTAAATACAACTCTGTCTACAATACATAATGACAAATTCAACTATTTTGTAATAATATGCATAGTCACATATGGACTTTTTAGATTCATGCATCTTAGGAAAAATTCAATAGTTCAATTTATTCATACAGTTATTCACTACTTACTCTGTGCAAATCTCTTTAACAACATGCAAAGATTTGGATTTGACCCTGTTCTCCTGAGTGTATAAAAGATAACTCACACAGAAATAACTAAGACAATGCAAATTTTAGATGTTGTCTTATTCAGTCACTTGACACACATTTCTTGTCACCTAGTAAGAGCCCTATGACTTATTATGGATACAAAATATGAAGGCAATAGGGAGTTCACTGGAGTTCTCAGGGATGGTTTGTAGAAACTGGGATTCGAATTGTGTTCTGAAGTATGGAATTACTCTTCAACAGCTGAATTTGGGCATAGAAAACAAATGAGGAAGTATAGATGGCAACTTTAGCAAAGAACTGGAACATGTGGGAATTGTCCCATTTATTATGTTCAAACTGTAGTTGGACTTCAGTATCTTTAACTGTAATAGATTCCCCTCTCTTTCTCTCCCCTTCATAGTTTTCCTATAGCGAAGTTTAGATTTTATCATCATTGTTCAATAATGTCTCAAAGCCTTCAAACCACTGCATGCTGTCTGAAGAACACCTCCCCTGGGTTTCCGAGGCTCCCCATGGGAAGGCCCCAAACTCATTCTTGTCACTCTACAGTTCTCCAGTGCCGAACTCCACTAATTCCCCTCAAGTGCCATTTTTGAAATGTGCTTTTTCACCTGGAATATTCTTTGCAACTCTATTCAAGCCCATCTTAAAAGCTGACTTTTCTGAAGATAGCCTGTATCTCCCACTGGATGAAGTTTCTCTGCTGAGCTCTTGAGTGGAGTTAGATAGAGCCTAACTTGTTTTCATACCCTGAAAAGGGTTATGAAAAAGCTATAGGGCTGCAGAATAGGGGATATCTGGTGTCAAAGTATCTTCTGCTAAAAGGGAGTAAATGTTTTATCAGGAAGATGACATTATCTATTCAGGAAAAATATGGGCCCCCAACCCCCAAATTAAACAAACCAAAAAAAATAAATAAATTTTCTCTTGAAGCAGAGAAACAGTCTATGTGTTCTAGTACTCTTCTCATACTTATTCTAGAAGTTAAGGGCTACCCCCTTCATATCAACCATAAAGTCACAAAAATGCCCTACCATCTCCTGGGTTCCCTTATGAAACTACAGTAGGCAGAGAGAAACAAGAAGCAGATTTATTATCTACTTAGAGTTGTCTGATTATTTACAACTCTTCATTCTTCCAGGGCTTCAATGCATAGTAAATTTGCAGTCGGCATCTACGCTTTCACTTCACATGCTATAAATCTAAAACCAAGAGGTTCCACGCTTTAGTTTTTTAATGATCAAATGTTGGCAGTCCCGGGGTCTTTACCAAGGTCATTTTTATTATCCAGGTGAAAAGCTTATTAGGAATGTTAAAGTACAAGTTAGATTCCAGATGTGTGTTCAAACAGGTTTGGAATAGAATAAAATAGCACAGAAGACCGTGATCCAACTTTAATTTCACATTTTATTTTTCAGAATTGCCTCTCTTGGCATACTATTGAAATGTAGCTTCTAACAAAACTGGATTCCTTGTGCCGGAAATCTCTCCTTTGGAAATAAAGACTGCTGTGGCACAGCAGAATCCCACGGTCTCTGATGACTTCCTGTGGATGAGGCACACTATATGCCTCTCACTTTCTTTTCTTTCTAGAGAGTTGGGTTTATTGAAGTGCAGCTGATTTTTCTTTATAATATGTCAAACTGGAATTTTATTGATGTCAGTATAGGTGTAATAACATAATACTTTTGACATAATTTTATATTATAGTGGGATTTAGAGAGTCACTAACTTAACAACTTCTTCATCTCTTTTTTGTTCTCTATCTCTCTCTCTTTCCTCTTCCTCCTCCTCCTCTTCTTCTTAATTAGATTCACTTCCTGTGATATATAATAAAACAATATATTTCAGCTACCAATGAAATAACCTTTCTGAACTTTTTGATGATTAACCTCCACATCTTTTAAGAAGAAGAGACCCTAGTCAGTTATATAAAGCCAACGAGTTACCCCCTAAATGATAAGCAAATGAAAAGATAGCATTTTTAATTTCACTCCTGAGGGATAACAATTCTTACTATTTTTCTTTATTTCTTGGAACTTATTAAAAAACTTGGGATCTTGTCGTATGTAAATCGTACATTAATGTCAATTATAGTGAATCATCCTCCTTTTCCCTCATTACTGGACACATCCATTTTTCTTAGACTTCTAGAAGCTTAGCCACTTTCATGTTGAAAGGCAGTCATTAAATCATTTAAGCTCAACTGAAGGAAGCTTTGGGTTTACAATGGCATGGAAAGTTTTCAACATCAACTGTATCCTAACAAAGAATGGAACATTTCAAAGTATTAACAGTTAACTGCTTAACAATCAGCTTAAAAGATCTGGCTTTAAAAGTACATGCACAGACATTTATTGTCTCCAAGACTGGCATCACACAAGTGAGACCGGCTTTTTATGCTTTCGCTTTTCACTCAGGGCACCTTTGACTAGGAAGACCATTTATCACGGTCACCATTGTCTGGCGCTTTAGAGATCTCACTACCAACAGGAGCAGCAGGAGACTCCGGTTTAGAAGAAGAAACGATTCCAAAATCATTTTTAAAGAATTTGAGCCATTTAAAATTCTTTGTATTTTGACTTGTTCTATATTAGTAACAATGTCAGTGGCACTATTGTCGATGTGCTCTGAATACATACTTATTAAGGGGCAGCCAAGACATTAGAAGCTATAACTCTTAAGGTTGGCCTCCTTTTTATTCTTTTGCCAAAGGGCTTCCACTGAAAGGCCAGGGGATGGCTTTAGTTGTGCTAGTCTCCATAGCATCTAAAATTGATGGGCTAGTGGAGTCCAGGGAGCAAGCCACAGAGAACAATCTGGCACCAGTAAAGACACTAGGTCTCTCCATAATCCTGCAATTATCAAACTTTCTAGCGGGAAACTTTAACCACTGATAACATTTTAAAGGCATCTTTAATTACACAATTTATTTCAAAAGATGAGTCAATGTAGTTGTCGGGACAAAACTACTCTCCAGCTAGAATATTGGCAGGTCTTTTGCAGTCTTTTTCTGATAGCTATTTTTCTGATATGCCTCCATTCTTCTAATAAATTAGACTGAGAATAAAGGATGAGGCTATTATATCATAATGCTTTGTTGCCTGAAATCAACAGAAGGATGATTTTTTCCCCCTCTAGCTGAGGAAACAGAGCAGTAAGAATAATGGAAGGATTTATTCAAAATTGTTGAATCAGAAAATTAATCCTAAGCTACTCCATAGTCTAAGATATACAAACTGGTTTGGGGGGCAGAAAATCTGGGTCCTATACACAGTATTGTCTAACCCAAAGCAAAAGCAGAGAGGGTTGGATTTCTTTGTCTGCAGAATCAGGTTTGGAAGTTCTTGAAATGCATATCTGCTATATCATTGCTCAGCCCCTTGCTTTCCTTTGGTTCTGTATAGACTTGACTTGATCTGGGATGAGATTAGTACTATATCCCGTCTTCCTTACCAAATACACCACTAACAGTAGCTGGTATTAATCTTGCCCATTTCTGGAACCAGAGCTGATTCTTCTAATATTGGCTTTAATATTTCAAAAATATCACCAACCATCTTTTTCTCTACTCACTTCAGATACTCAATCCTGTGCCAGTAACTGCCCCAATTCTAAAGGGATCTGCATAGATTCAAGCATCCTACATGCTGGCTACATCTCATATTCTCCCAGCTCACATTCTCTATGAACATAACCACAGTAATTCTTCTACCCTGCATGGGTTCCAATCTATTGTTCCCAACTCTTCCTCACCATCATCTTTATCCACATCCTTCCCTCTCTTGCTTATTAGCTTTGATCCTGTAGGTCATCATTAAAATGCCTCTCTCTTAAAGATATGTTTATAGATTTCAAGCACTTTTCCACTCCTCGCTCTTATCTGATGGTCAAAATAGTCACGAATTTTTACTTCGATGAGAAAATGGCAGTGAAATGAAAATGATTTCACCTTTCCATCATTAAATCTGTTACTCATCTTAATGTGGCTTTATTCTCCACATTATTTTTACTCTCACAATAAATAAACCATTCCTGTTTCCCTAGAATAACCCTCAACTTGGGCTCCATCCATTTCTCTCTCATTTAAAGACTTTGGTCCTGCAATTTCTTCTTTCACCTTTGCCACCAGTTTTCTTCATCTCTGTTGTATTATTTCTAAAGCCAAGAAAAATTAACGGTCTTACCATTAAAAATTCCTTTACCAGACCAGGTGTGGTGGCTCATGCCTATAATCTTAGCACTCTGGGAGGCCATGGCAGGTGAATCCCTTGAGCTCAGGAGTTTGAGATCAGTCTGAGCATGAGTGAGACCATGTCTCTAATAAAAAATAAAAAAAGAGCCAGGTATTGTGGAGGGCACCTGTAGTCCCAACTAGTTGGGAGGCTGAGGCAGGAGGCTCAAGCCCAAGAGTTTAAGATTGCTGTGAGCTTTGATGTCACAGCACTCTATCCAGAGCTACAGAGTGAGACTCTGTCTCAAATAAAAAAAATTCCTTTACTTCCATGTCCTGTCTCTCTTCTTTTTGCAGTAGAGCTCCTTGTGTGGATTGCTTTAAGTTCCCTGTTACCTTGTTCCCCTGTTACTTCCCTCCTTAAGGTTTATCATCAGGATTTTGTTACCACCATGCAACAGAACTGCTCTTAATAAAGCCACCAATAAATCTCCACTGTGCAAAATCCAATGATCAATTTTGTTTTCTCCTCATATTTCACATCAACAGTGATAAACACAAACAATTACTGTTCTCTCTTGACACCTAGGACACCAACTCCTCTTATTTTCCTCCTACTTTAGTGAATATAAAAAAATATTTTTCCCTACTTTACCTCCTTTTCTCCCCTTGAACTACTATCAGGCCCAAGGCTCTTTCATGAATACATCTGCAGGCAACCTCATCTGCTTCTATGGCTTTGACCTCAGTCTAATTTTATGCCAACTCTCAGATCCTTATCACCATTCCTGAAGTTTGTGTCTGAAAAAAGTTTCACATTATATGTGACAGAGTTCTGATTACTACCCATTATCATTCAAAATTTGGTCCTTTCCACTCTTCCCTACTCAATAAACAGCACAACCACACATCTGGTTGCTAAGGCAAAAACTAAAAGCAGTTCCTTAGATTTCTCACTTTCCTTAATACCCCTCATCCATTTCACAGCAAGTTTTGTAGACTTTGTCATCTAAAGACATAAAAATTCAATCTTCTCCTCACCATCTATATTTCACCTGGAACCTAGCCAAGCAGTACTTATCTCTTATTTGAGATAATTTTTAGTTTCATGTATTTGATAATTATTAGACTGATACATTCCTCTTCTAATTGTTACTTTTATCTCATTTCTAACTCCCATTGTATATTTTCCCCAAACAGTTGAAGATACATTTAAAAAGAAAAAAATGATGATGTTATTCTTTAAGATTCCAACTCTGCCACTTGCCATGAAGCCAAAACCCTCCAAAGACTTTTCATAGCATTGTGATTAATATAAGAGGTCTTCAGCATTGATTGTAATGGCCTTGCCTTTAATGCTTCTTAATGCTTTTCTACTCACTCATTCCCCCCACTCCAACCACATGGGTATTTCTGATGCTTCTCAACAGGCCATGCTCATCCCAATCGTGGATCTTCACACTTGCTATTCTGACTCACGTGACATACTCTTTGCCAGATCGTCCTGTGATTGGTCCCTTCCCATCATCTCAATCACTGTTCAGATGTCATCTCCCTGGGAAGGAATTTCTTGATGGCTCCTCTTTAAAGTATCTCCTCCATCCCCAATCATGCATGCTCATTGTGTTATCTGCTTTATTTCTAACAGTACTCAACATTATTAGACTGCATGCACACACACCCCACAGACATGTTTTTTTTTTAGTTCTTCCAAGAGAATTTAAGATTTATGAAGAAAATTGGTTTTATTTGCTGCTATAATTTCATGGCTGAGAATAATGCCTGACACATTCTGGATACACAAAAAATAAGTTAGGTGTGGTGGCTCACACCAGTATCCTAGCTCTCTGGGTGGATTGCTTGAGCTCACGAGTTTGAGACCAGTCTGAGCAAAAGGCAAGACCCCCGTCTCTACTAAAAATAGAAAAACTGAGGCAAGAGGATCATTTGAGCCCAAGTTGGAGGTTGTTGTGACCTATGATGCCATGGCACCCTACCCAGGGCAATAGCTTAAGACTCTGTCTCAAGAAAAAAAAAAAAAAAGAAATTTCGCAAATCAGTGATAAAATGAATTAGATTGAGATGACATTTGAGTTTTGTCTATGTATATATAGTGAACCAGAAAAAAATTGAAGATGCAGAGGGAAAGTCATGATTCAGTACACAGAGAAACTATTTTATTCTCATTAAAGGTTTTTGGTTTGGGGAGGATTTTTTTGTTGTTGTTGGTTTGGGATTTTCCCCCCCCCTTAGGGAAGGTGAGGAATACGAACTCTCTCATCCAATCAGCATTCCGTGCTGCCTGCCATGGCAACCCTACAAATATCTGCTTTTAGACACACTCTTAAGGGTTTCAAAATCACTGACTTTTTTTCATACTTAACAAAGCTAAAAATATGTTGCATTGGGGGAGTAGTAACACGAACAACAAAAGAATAATGTGAGTTCAACAACAAAAAAAAGAATAATAGGAGCTCAACAATTCCACTTTTGTATTCAATTCTGTTGTTTTTGTCTTTATTCTCTGATTGGTAAAAGGGCAGCCCCTGAAAGTTGAGTCACTGCCCAATTTGAGCCTCAACTTTACCAGGAAATGTTTCTTGGTCGATAAATAAATAAATATAAATTACCTACTAGATATCAAGTACGATGTTGAGGCATTGAAAACACTGCAGTGAACAAGAGGGACCCCAATATTTCTAGCCTTTATTCAGTTAGTATTTGGGTGAGGATATTTATTATGAAGAAATCTCAGTATGATGAATTTTACAAAGGGACATTCCAGGGCAGAGTAGTAAGCCTGTCCTAATGGTCCTCTCTGCCTCAGGGTGGCCCCTCCTCATTCCTTGAAGTTTTATGTGCCTTTGACTTTACTGCTTTTTCAGACTCTCAGCGACTTGGGTTCCTCCGTGCCCCTTAGGGATCTAAAGAGTTCCTTGTGCATAAGAAATTTGTTTTTACCCTGGACCAACAATATTCCAGAAGTCTTAACCATTAAAGATCTGAAAAGTTATATAAAATTTCTGGTATGATTTTAGCATTCTAGGAAATTTCCACTAACCTGATTCCTAGCTCTGTCTTGGAACCAGAGGTAATTATTTTTATTTATCACTTAAATGCTTACTACTCTGCAGTGCTCAGAAAATATTACAGACCTATCCTCATAATCAACCACTGCCAATAATACTCAAGAAACAAAGGCAGGGATGGTGGCTTACACCTGTAATCTTAGCACTTTGGGAGGCTGAGGCCAGTAGATTTCCTGAGTTCAGAAGTTTGAGACTAGCCTGACATAGAGTGAGACCCCATTTCTAAAAAATAGCCAGGCATTGTGGTAAGTGCTGATAGTCCCAGCTATTCGGGACGCTGAGGCAAGAGGATTACTTCAGCCCAAATGTTTGAGGTTACTCTGAGCTATGATGCCACAGCATTCTGCTGAGGGTAATAAAATAAGACTCTGTCTCAAAAAACAAACAAACAAACAAACAAAAACCTCTGGAAACAATACTTTCCTTAACTAACTTCCTCTAACTCCAATCAGTATGGTAAAATTGATCACTGTTACCTTGTATGTGAAGCAACTTGAAATTTCCCACAAATGATGGAATAGTGCCTTCCTGAAGAATTTTATAAGGTTCACAGAAAAATATGGAAAGTGGCAAACTATTTCATTAAGCATTTTTTTTAACTGGTTTAGGTAAAAGAAAAATACATTGAAGAATAATATTGAAATAAACTTGATATATTGTGAACATGTGTTTATAATATATAATGGAATGGTAATGAAGTAGGGATAGTCTCCTTACTCATCTGGACATTTTAAAAGTAATGCTGTTTGAATATGTGATGGATATGGGCTTCTGAGCTTGAAATAAAAGAGAAAATTATATTTTCTTCTTATGTTGTATTTTTAGATACTTTTTCAAGGCCTTCATGACTTGTTATTTTTCAAGGTTAACATATTCAAACTAAGATTCCCACTAAGTATTTGATTTATTGAAGCATGTGTAGCTTCTTACTGAGTGGAATTGCTGAACCTCTTCCAGTGCACATTTTTAAAGTAAGTGTGGTGAAGCAAAGCAAAAATTGTGTCTCTTTTGTGAATGTGAGTGCCAGTTCTCCTGGCAGAACACTTAATTTTCAAGATGAATGTGCAATTGACACTGGATAGAACACATTTAAGGTTTTACCCTCCTACAAAATAACTGAACCACTTTATGATTTTAACTGATTTTAGTACCTACTTTAACCCAAGGCATTGTAATCTGTTGTCTGTAAACACACTTCTGAATTTCACGTGTGAAAATTTGATTGGTAATAAGTGCTTTGCTTTTAGTGAATTAGATCAATTATGGAAGTATGTGATACAAACTCAAATAAAAAATAATATACTATTGAAAAGCTTAGTTTACTATAATTTACAATATGTTTATAAATGACTGATTGAACTAAAAATTAAGAAGCATTATAAATATGTGATGCTGATAGAACACATGTTGTCTATACAAATGAACCAAATATCAGGCCCTATTTAAAATTGTGTAGCATGAAATTTTTCTTTGTTTTGTAGTTTTATACCTTATCTCCTGATACCAGTGTGTTTTGTTTGTTTGTTTGTTTCTTTTGTTTTTGAGACAGAGTTTCACTTTGTTATTCTTGGTAGAGTGCCTGGTGTTATAGGTCATAGCAACCTCAAACTCCTGGGCTCAGGCGTTCCTTTGGATCTTCTTGCCTCAGCCTCCTAAGTAGCTGGGACTACAGTCACCTACCACAATGCCTGGCTATTTTTAGACACTGGGTCTCCTTTCTCAGGCTGGTCTTGAACTCCCAAGCACAGACAATCCACTAGCCTTGGCCTCATAGAATGCTAGGATACAGGTGTGAGCCACCTTACTCAGCCTGAACCAGTGTTTTGAAAACATGTATTTTTGTTACACTTGTTATATACTAAATTATAGTTCTGACTACACATTATTTTCCAGAGCAACTAAACTTTAAAGGGCCCTTCACCCTTTAAAAATGTGATGGTTGAGATACCAACTTATTACTCCTATGTAGAGTAACATTTTCTATTCTCTAAGATTCTCACCTGCAAATAATATGCTTGTTTCATCTATGTTAAATTTATGAGATATGTGTGATATTTTGATACTAGCATTCAATGTGTAACAATTCTCTCATTTTTTTCCATTTATTTGTGTTAGGAATATTCCAAATGTAATCTTCTAGCTATTTTGGAATATACAATAAATTACTGTTAACCATAGTTAGCAATGTAGTTAGATATCATGGTTAGCAATAATATCTGGTGTACACTGAACTCTACACATTATTCCTTCCATTTAACTTTATTTTTATACTCATTAACTAACCCATCTATATTCCCCTCCTCACTACATATGTTAATTAACAGATATTACAAGTAGTGTAATACTAAGTCTTAGGAAAGAAATGTTATCTCTTTGTGACATATATGTTCACAGCGGTATTATTTCCAAATGTTACAATATAGAAACAGCATTGGGTGGTGGAGGCAGGTGGATTGCCAGAGCTAATAGGTTCAAGACCAGCCTGAGCCAGAGGAAGACCACCATCATTAAAAAATAGCAGGGTGTTATGGCAGGGGCCTGTAGTCCCAGCTACTTGGGAGGCTACAGCAAGAGAATGGCTTGAGCCCAAGATGTTGAGGTTGCTGTGAGCTATGATGCCATAGCACTCTACTGAGGGTGACAAAGTGAGACTCTGTCTCCAAATAAATAAATAAATAAATAAATAAATAAATAAATAAAAAGATAGAAACAACCCCAATATCCACTGACAAATGCATAGATAAACAAAATGCAACACATACAGTAAAATCCTATTCATCTATGGAAAGGGGAGCAACTTTGATGTATGCTACACTATAGATGGACTTTGAGAATATTTTGCTTATTGGAAGACAATAAGACACAGAAAGACAGATATTGTGTGATTCTACTTATAGGAGGTACTGAAAATAAGCAAATTCACTGAGGCAAAAACTAAGAATAGACACTGCCAGCCATTGAAAACAGCCCAAACCCACTACTGTTTTCTTTCCACTCCCTCAGAAACCTTGTTCCTTAGACATAAATCTCTTTTGTAATTGTCTCTATGTTTTTATCAATGGCTACAGGGTATATAGGACATATTTATAGCATTCTCACTCCTTAATAAATAGCTTATAAAACTAGCATTTTCTTTTTGAAGTGTTCATTCATTATTTTAAAAAAAGTTTTCAGGTAAACGATGCCAATACAAGCAAACTAAGTGGCAATGGTTGAGGTCATTAATGGGAATTTTCTAGATTATCATATCTCAGCAGTCCTACTTTAAGGAGTGGTGATTTCACCTTTTCATCATAGATAAATAGAAATTATTCAAAGGCTTCTGAGAGAAAGGACTGAGAGAAAATGAACTATAAGCTACTCTACTTGCCACAACCTCTCAACGCACATACTCAAATTTTGGAGAAAACAATCTATCCAATACCCCTCCCCCAAATCAAGCTAAGTTTCCTTTTGGATAAATTACATGTGTGGTTTTCTAAGTTCAGTACTCTATTATACAGGAACAATAGGCTTTAGTTAATTCTGTTATAATTCCGACTTCTTTTTTTTTCCTTTATTTAATAGAGCCCAGAATTATAAGGAACACTATAATTAAAAAAATCAAAAGCAGAAGCTCTTAACTAGTCAGCCTTTTATTAATTATTACTGATAAAATCTTACTACATTTAGATGAATCTTTTGCGATTTACTTTCCCCCTCAAATTTTCCCATTCTATACATTCAATATTGATATTTTTCCCTAGCTATGCTGAATAATGGTGGTATGGACTTTGCATTTTTCTCTCTAGGCAAAGTTTATGAGACCTGTGCACCTAAGTTGAAACTCGGACTTTTGAGCATTGATTTTTCTCCACATTGAAGTGAAGTTAGAACTTTTGGTGAGAAAATCTTGCCACAGCCCACACTAGCTCCTTTGCCCACCGTGTGTGCAGGCGAGGTGATCACAGGAGTCCCGGGATAAGCTCTCAAGAGAATGGCAGCTCTGCCTCCCCCAGTTTGTTATCTGTACACACAAGTGTAGTATATGTGGAGTTCAATTTTTGTCAGATTTGTAACCCTGAATTCCTTCATCAAAACCTTGGCTTATGGAACCAATGTCCCTGGAGGACTTCATAGAAAAAATTTAATTTTTTTAACAGTTCATTCACTCTAATTGTTCAAAAAAACAAAAACAAAACAAACAAACAAAAAAACACATGAATACCTAAGTCTCACATAGAAATTCTGGATTTTGTTATCTGGAAATGGGACTATGGCAATTTTATTTTTCCTTTGAAACCCATGGTTGAGTCTGAAAAATAATTAGAATTAGAAACTACTTTTTATGTTGATGAATCATGTCAGTGAACCCCAAACTCCTGGTTGCCAGAGGAAGCAGCAAATTTATCTTGAATATTTTAGCAGCCAAAACTCAGGGACTGCACATATTAGAATAACCTCATTCAACCTTCTGGAAGCCACTGAGTTTATTTGTTTTCAATTGGCTCAAGGGTAGCCTTTGAGCCTGGCAGTGGCACAGAATATACTGCTCTTCAGGGTACTTCATTACACTGTGACAGTGTAGTGTCTAGACGGGTGAGGTGATACAAGATTCCCACATAATACCAACAATCTCTTCCCATTGGACTCAAATCCATGAACACCCCTGTGGAAGCTTCCCTGCCTTCGCAGGGAGTCGTCTCTGACTCTGGTTCTTGTATCATCTTGTTTGAATCACTATTAACAGATTTTATGATCCAGAGGGTTAGAGTTTGTCATGTGTTCTTCTGTCTCTTGCTTGATCTTTCCCCTGAGTACACATTGTCTTTCCAGAACTTAGATTCCCATCAACGTCCTGTGTTCAACACAGTGCCTTTCAAAAAAGTGAAAAGATATCCCTAGATGCCAAATAGAAGTTGAATTCTATGCACATAACTGATAATGCTTGATTTGCAAAGTAAATATACAATCAGGCATAAGAAATATTTTCTTGAATTAGTTTTCTATTTCTTGTTAAAGTTAATGTTATAACAAATTACCATGAACTTAATAGCTAAAAACAACACAAATTTATTGTCTAATAGTTCTGTAGGTTACAAGTCCGGGTCAACTTGGCTGATTATTTCACACAGGACCATGTAAGGCCAGAATCAAGGCCATCTTTGTTATCTCACTCTTAACTCAGGGTACTGAGGCAGAATCCACTTCCAAGTTCATTTAAATTATTTGCTGAACTCAGTTCACTGCAGTTGTTGACTAGGTGAATCCACACTGACTAGGAGAATCTCCCAGCTTCTTAAGGCCACCTGCATTCTTTGTTATATTAACCCTTCTCTTCATATCAGCAAGGATGAGTCCTCCTCATGCTTCTAATCCTTCTGATTTCCCTTTCTAAAGTATATCTTTTGTCTCCAGGGGAGGAAAGTTCTCTGCTTTTAAGTGCTTATGTGATTAGTTTAGACCCTGACAACTCAAAAGAATCTCCCCCATTGTAATTGCACCTGCAAAGTCCCTTTTGACATGAAATGCAAGATATTCACAAATTTCAGGAATTTGGACATGGGCATATCTGTAAGAAGAAGGTATTTTGTCTACTAGACATTTGTACATCTATCAGCTCTCTACCTTCCCCTATTCATTTGCTATTTACCACTCTTGGTCATGAAGATTCCTCCCATCATCATGTATCACTTGTTTGTAGAACCAATTAGTCTAATTAATTATACTAGTCAAGGTTCTCAGAGAGACAGAACCAAGAGAATAGATGGATTATAGAGGATTTATTAAGGGGATTGAATGATGGCATTAAGGAACTACAATAGGCTGTCTGCAAACTGGAGACCCTTGAATGCATGTAACATGGCTAAGTCCAAGACTGAAACCCTTAGAACAAGAGAAGCTGAAGGTGTAACTTTCAGCTGAGGAAGAAGGCCTGAGTATCTAAAGAACTACTCATGAGCCCAAAAGTCCAAAGAGCTTGGAGTTCTTCTTATATCCAAGGGAAGGGGAAGAAGGTCATCCAGTTTCCAAGAAAGATAGAATTTACCTTTTCATTCCTTTTTTATTCCATTCAGGACCATGAACCAATTGGATGGTGCCCACCCGTGGAGTTGGTAGGCAGGTCTTTCCTACTCACCACCAACTCCAATCTACATTGGAAATGAGTTCACAGACGTACCCATAAATGATGCATTACCAGCTACCTCGGTATCTCTTAATGAAGTCAAGTTGAAACCTAACGTAACCATTACACTAATGCTGAATTAATAGGTGGCATGCTGCTGCTACTACTTTAGGTAGATTCTGGTTTACGCCGGGAACCCTTGCTAACATAGACTGTCTTCTCTCCCAAAGACACACTAATACCTGGGAACCAGTTTTCCTCTTAGTCTTGTTCACAGACAGCCGTACCGTACCATGATCCAAAATACATAGGCTCCATGTTTAATTACCATTGAGTTCAGAACATGCCTTTGCCTTGGAAGGGGAATAGAATTTATATAAATACTCTCTTCTATTAACTTACAAGAATAATCACGAGCAATTTAAAATGTGTGATTCCCCGTGGATTTCTGCTATAATTTGTTTCCTTAAATGGAGAAAAGTTAAATGGGATATTGGAAATGTGTCTCATGGAGTTTACCAAAAGAAAACAATGCACATTTCGATTGCAATGTCAAAATTTGTTTCACTTTGAAAGGAGGCAACTCTGTCTTAAAATACAATAGCATTTGATGCTAAAGGCTAAAATACTAAACACATCTATTTAAAATAAAATCATAATAGTCTCAATAGCTGCATCCTAACACACTTCTCAACAAAAAATAGTGTTGTGTACAGATGGCAACAGTGATGCAATGCAAGGTATGTACAGAATATTTGTTAGGTTATCACTGAGGGTCAAAGCTTTGTAGCAGCTGTAGTCCTTTCTTGGTGAGCTTGGTTTTAAAAAAGTGATTTTTCATCCATTCAGACAGATTCTTTTGCTGAAAGTCTCCAAAGATGATTTCATTATCCTACCTTTTCAATGACTTTCCATAAAGGAATACAAGATGTGAATCTGGCTTTTAATATGTACCATTTAAAGTAGTTATCAATGATACATTAGTCATTCCATCCAGAGCTCCTGTGCAGTAGGTGAGTGAATAATTACAGGTGACCTTCAGACAAGTGAGGATCTAATGTAGCCTTGAAGGCTTCTAAGTATGGGGTATTTTGTTTGATGGGTGAGTAATCACTGACTCATTAGCATGGCATCAGAGAAATCGTTAGGAATTTGTAACTAAAATAAACCTATTTTTCTTAGTCATGATGGTGGCTCACTGTTCTTACCTGTAGTGCTGAATTTTAGCTTTCTCTTTCCTTATTTCAAGATTTATTACTTAATGGGTATATTTTCCTTCAGGAAAGGACACAGAGTGGTGCATCAGAAGCAGCAAGGTTTAACAAAAAATTTTCAAAGTGGGAAATAAAAAAAGTCAAGAAAAAGATAGATTTCTATTTTTTTATTTCATGATTAGTTTGGGGAAAAAAAGAGGCCATTTATAAGCAATTCTAAAGGCTTAACCTGGTTTACAAAACTGCCCGTTCAATTACCTAGTCATTCATCCTGTTAGTTACTGTCAGGGAGCTATGAAGACCCCAGCCCTGGGTTGGGCTCTCTGGGTGCCCCTGGCAATTAGTCCCCAGAATCTGAAAGTGCTGCCACTCACTCTAGTGCAAAAAAATAAAACCCAATAAAAGCAACAGAGCTAGCACGAAACAGTTACACAGCAATGGCAGGTCATTAGCAAAGTTTTGTTTTGTATGACACATTTGAATACCTAAATTTATAAGCAAATAGAATATACCTATGAGAGGTGTGGGTCTCCTGGTGAATGAGGAAGGAACCCTTACAAACTTCTCTTGTGTTTATATCCCAGTTCCTAGCTTTACTCCTCCTACTTGTAAGATTCACGCATTTCTTAATTCATGTTTATGTGTGTCTTTCACCTAGAGCAGAGATTCTCAGCCTGTAGGTCATGACCCCCTTGTAACAATAAAAATACATCCTGCACATCAGATATTTACATTACGATTCATAACAGTAGCAAAATGATGTTTTTGCTTACGTAGTAGTAATGAAAATAATTTTATGGTTGGGGGTCGCCACAATGTGAGGAACTGTATTAAAGGATCGCGGCATTAGGAGGCATTAGGAAGGCTGAGAACCACTGACCTAGGGTCTTGATCAAGTTGACTTTACATTATTCTTACCTAACTTCTCCTTTGGAAAGTTTCCAAGATATGAATAGGGCATTGTTTCATCATGGGATGCTGACTGACTTCTTTCAAAAGTTTCTACGCAATGAACCCTCTGTGAGGGTCTTAGGAATTGAGCAGTGCCTGAATTTCAAAACCCTCTAGTCCTGCTTTTGTAGTAACCCTAAATAAATAGTTTCCCATCCCTACTCTGTCCTAACCTAAAGACCTGTTTCCTGTCACTCAGCAATCACCCATTTTCTTCTTCTTCTCGCCCTGTTCTCTAATTGTCCCTAACAGTTGCCACTTTAAACCCATTCACTATTAAATCAAAACAGTGTATGGAAAGATAATTTGCCACACATCTTTCTATCCCCTGGTGCCATTTATAAAGAATGTGCTTCACACGTATTTGTTGAACAATAATGCCAACTTTTTCATATATTTTTTTCTTATTCAATAACTTCTTTCTCTCTACCTCAAAGTACTGGGAAAGACGAAGTCTTTGGGCCATACAGAGTTAAAAGACCGAAAAGAAAAAAACAAAAGAAAAAAGTGGGGAAGGATTCTCTGCCTGAGATATTCTCTGGTTTATCCACATTCCAGAAAGAAATAATTTAGCCGTGAGGGATTAAATGTTTCTAACGAAGACTGCTACCAACATACTTGTGTTAATGTGGTACGTAAAAGGAATGGTAAGAAATACTTTCTCACTAGTGTCATATCTTTTCCATTTTTTCCACTTCCATGTTTATTCTAGACTGTTAACCATATTTTTTCTTCCTGGAACTATCTTTCCCACCACCTCTCCTGTGGCGTTTTTTTACTTCTCATCCCTTTAACACGAGACTCCATGATAACAACCTTTCATCTTTACAAACTAATTGTTCTTTTTTCTTAGACATAGAAAACAAACTAGATAAGCAAAAAATATATACATCAATTGAGTTGTGAAGGTTAAAACTCTCCACTTTTCTCATTTTTTGTCTTCTCATTTCCTCATGCTTTTCATTTCTATTTGTGGTTTCAATGCCCCTTTTAAACTACATTTGTCTTGCTGTTCTTTAAAGATAATTAGTAGTGTGTCATTTTTTTAGGCTCAGACTCCAAGGCCAATATCTACTTTATAATTAGTTTGCATAGTTATGGCAACCTACACAGTCCTTGGGCAGCAGTTGGGTTAGGTGCTGGAAGCTGGGTAAGGATTTTAGTCAGAATACAACAGAATCAATATGGTGTTGATCTGAATTTCTTCATTATAGCAACATCTGAAAGCAAGTTTTCATTTAAAGCAAGACACACTTGCCTTAATCAGATGGTCAATAATTGAAACAACTAAGAGAAATTGAATTGCTTTACTCAGAAATCGCATCATTTATTAAAGGAGAGAAGATAACACTACTGAAGTTGTCTTTCTACCCTTTCAGAATTGCTTTGAGCTATGTCAGGAACAACTAGAAAAGACTGACAGCAAGAACCTTTATCATTTCATCTAGAGGACACTCATAACGTTGGGCTCCTTAGTCAATAAAAAGGCTTGTTCATACCTTGATGCCTTTGTTCACTTACTCAGTCAATAAATATTTATCGAGCTACTAACATGAGCGCTAAGAACAAAGACACATTTTGCTTCTACCCCATGATCCTGTGTGAAACTGAAGTGAGCGAATATATGGATTCAGATATAAACTGATAGTCAAAATCCAATGTGTAAAGACTGTTATAGACTTGTGTTCAAGGACCAAGACCACCCAAAGGAGGAGATGGTTATTAATGATTCAGGGAACAGTGGGGTTTAACAAGACTCACTAAGAGACTTGCCCAGTCCTGACACTGTTGAGTGACCTTGGGTAAATAAAGCTCATCACATCTTTGGATTTTCGTATCTCGCATGTGCAATGGGATTTTGAATCTGATAGCAGGAGCACTAACTAAATTCATGGAGTTCTTCCTAATGACAGGTGCTGTTCTGAGAGTTTTACATATAGTGTTTTTTTTCTTCAAACTAATCTTTGAGACTGGTAGTATTAATATGCCAATTTTATTTGTGACAAAACTGAGGCCCGGAGAAGTCACATAATTAGGACAAAGTCACCCAGTTAGGAAATGGTAGAGATAATGTAACACTCCTGGCTTCTTTCTTCTAAGTCCTAAGTGAAATCTCTTGCAGTAGAAATTTCCAAGTTCATTTGCTGAGAGAGCAGCTGGAAAAAATTGACCAAGCTTAATATAAAATAAAATGGGAGCTTTCTTCCAGCTAATTTATTGTTTATATATTTTTAAATGCACTGTGTTTAGTTTCCATGGAATCCACCAACTTGTGGAGAGCAAAGTGTATTTTTCTAATGTCAGATGCTTAAGTTCTTTCAAACAACTGACATAGGAGTTAAAGTGAGAGACAGGACAATACACAGAGAGTGGGTGGCACAGGCAGCGTGGACACTCTATGTTGAAAATTCGTGGCCTTATAAGATTTTTGAAAGCTCTCTTTGAGTTAGTGAGGTGATTACTTCTAAAGCTCCAAACTCAACCACACGCTAAATAAGTCTGCTTTTAAATGTGCTCACTGCCTCGACATTTCTCCTCACTGTGGAGAGGAAGAAATAAGGAAATTATTATTTCACACACACACAGGAAATAAGGTTCTGTTTCCTCCCCTTTCCTCTCTTGTTAATAGTAATTTTTCTCATTTCCTATTTCTGAAAAATGGGTATCGTCCCATGTACCATAGGCAGTATAACCCCCAGAAAAGTCTTTGCCAAGTCTTATTCAAATATATTAGCATAATTTGATTTTCGTAACCCTTCATTTTGAGGGCTGAGCTCAGAAGGAGAAAGTATTCAATGCTTAGCCAGCGATCCTAATAGAGCTGCATTTCCACAATTTGAAACCAAGTAAGTTTTGGTGTATCTGTACCTGTTTGAAAAAATGTTTTGAGGAAGTCATAAATGAGATAGTTGTAGATATAGTAATTAATGTCAACATTCTTAAAGGAAATTATACAAATTAGGGGGAAAAGATGTTATGTAAGCTCCTAATTGCTGATACTGCTCAGATGAATAAGAAAATTATTAAGAACAAAATATTTAATGTTTGCTTCCACCTTTTCTTTGTAGTAAACACAAAAGTCAGTTGTTTTATGATATTATTCTTTATCTGTATAATATGAAAATAATTAAGAAATGTGATTCTTTTTTCTCCTTTTTATTTTATTTATTTATTTATTTTTATTGTTGAATTATAGCTGAGTACATTAGTGCAATCAAGGGGTATAATGTGCTGGTTTCATATACAATCTGAAACATTTTCATCAAACTGTTTGACATAGCCATCATGTCATTTTCTTAGTTATTGTATGAAGACATTTGTATTCTGCCTTTAGTAAGTTTTGTCTGAACCCCTCTAAGATGCACCATAGGTGTGGCCCTACCATTTATCCTCCTTCCACCCATCCTCCCCCCTCCCCTTCTCTCTCTCACCACTTTCCCCATACTCTTATCTATAATTGGGTTATAGCCTTCATATGAAACCTTTAAATTAGCTTCATAGTAGGGCTATTGGATACTTTTTCTTCTATTCTTGAGATACTTTGCTAAGAATATATTCCAGCTTCATCCATGTAAACATGAAAGAGGTCAAGTCTCCATCTTTCTTTAAGGCTGCATAGCATTCCATGATATATATGTTATATCCATGATATACCACAATTTATTAATCCATTTGTGGGTCGATGGGCATTTGGGCTTCTTCCATGACTTAGCAATTATGAATTGGACTGCAATGAACATTCTGGTACAGATGTCTTTGTTATAATGTGATTTTTGGTCTTCAAGGTATGTACCAAGTTAAGGAATTATAGGATCGAATGGCAGGTCTATTTTTAGATCTCTAAGTATTCTCCAAACATCCTTCCAAAAGGAACACATTAGTGTGCATTCCCACCAGCAATGTAGAAGTATTCCCTTTTCTCCACATTTACGCCAACATCTCTGGTTTTGGGATTTTGTTATGTGGGCTAATCTTATTGGAGTTAGGTGATATATCAAAGTAGTTTTGATTTGCATTTCTCTGATGATTAAGGATGGTGAGCATTTTTTCATGTGTCTTTAGGCCGTGCACCTTCTTTAGGTTTCTCTTCAAGTCCTTTGCCCACCCTGAGATGGGATCATTTGTTCTTTTCTTGAAATATGTTTCAGTTCTCTGTGGATTCTGGTTATTAAACCTTTGTCAAAGGTATAACTTGCAAATATTTTCTCCCCTTCTGAGGACGGTCTGCTTGCTATACTTACTACATTCTTGGCTGTGCAGAAACTTTTTAGTGTGATCAGGTACCAGTAGTGTATTTTAGATACTGCTTCAATTGCCTAGGGAGTCCTCCTCATAAAATATTCACCCAAGCCTATTTCTTCAAGAGTTTCCCCTGCACCTTCTTCTAGAATTTCTATAGTTTCATGTCTTAAGTTGAAGTCTTTAATTCAAGGAGAGTCTATCTTAGTTAATGGTGAAAGATGTGGGTCCAGTTTCAGTCTTCTACAGGTCACTAGCCAGTTCACCCAGCCCCATTTGTTAAATAGGGAGTCTTTTCCCCACTGAATGTTTTTACTTGTCAAAGATCAAATAAAGATAAGTAGCTGGATTCATCTCTTGATTCTCTATTCTGTTCCAAACATCTACCTCTCTGTTTTTGTGCCAGTACCAGGCTGTTTTGATCACTATCGATTTATAGTAGTGTCTCAGGTCGGGTAGCATGATTCCTCCTGCTTTGTTTTTATTTCTGAGTAAAATCTTGGCTATTCGAGGTTTTTTTCTGATTCCATATAAATCAAAATATTATTTTTTCAAGATCTTTAAAATATGACATTGGAGCTTTAACAGGAATTGCATTAAAAGTATATATTGCTTTGGGTAGTATAGACATTTTAACAATGTTGATTCTTCCCAGCCATGAGCATGGTAAGTTTTTCCATTTGTTAACATTTTCAAATATGTCTTTTCTTAAAGTTTTATAGTTCTCTTTATAGAGATCTTTCACATCCTTTGTTAGGTAAACTCCCAAATATTTCATCTCCTTTGGCACTATTGTGAAAGGAATAGAGTCCTTGACTGATTTTTCAGCTTGGCTATTGTTGGTATATATAAAGGCTACAGATTTCTGGGTATTGATTTTGTAGCCTGAGACATTGCTGTATTCCTTGATCACTTATAAAAGTTTTGTAGTAAAATCCCTGGTGTTTTCCAGATATACAATCATATCATCTGCAAAGAGTGAAAGTTTGATCTCTTCTGACCCTATGTGGATACCCTTGATCGCCTTTTCTTCCCTAATTGCAATGGCTAAAAATTCCATTACAATGGTAAAGGGCAGTGAAGATAATGGGAAACCTTGCCTGTTCCTGATCTAAGTGGAAATGATTTTAATTTAAGTCTATTCAATATGATATTGGCTGTGGGTTTGCTGTAGATGGCCTCTATTAGTTTAAGAAATGTCCCTTCTATACCAATTTTCTTAAGAGTTCAGATCATGAAGGGATGCTGGATATTGTCAAAAGCTTTTTCTGCATTAATTGAGAGAATCATATGGTGTTTATTTTTTAATTTGTTTATGTGCTGAATTACATTTATAGATTTGCGTATATTGAACCAGCCTTGAGACCCTGGGATAAAGCCCACTTGGTCATGGTGTATAATTTGTTTGATGTGTTGTTGGAGTCTGTTTGTTAATATCTTGTTGAGTATTTTTGCATCAATATTCATTAGTGACATTGGTCTATAATTTTCTTCTCTTGTTGGGTCTTTCCCTGGTTTAGGGATCAAGGTGATGTTTGCTTCATAGAATGTGTTGGGTAGTATTGCTTCTTTTTCTATATTTTGGAAGAGGTTTAGTAATATATGTACTAGTTCCTCTTTAAAGGTTTGGTAGAATTCTGATGTGAAACCATCTGGTCCCGGGCTTTTCTTTTTAGGGAGATTTTGTATAGCTGATGCTATTTCAGAACTTGATATAGGCCTGTTCAACATTTCCACTTCTTTTTGGTTAAGTCTTGGTAGGTGGCGTGCTTTGAAGTATTGGTTGATTTCCCAGATTTTCATATTTCTGAGAGTAAAGTTTCTTGTAATAGTCATTGAGGATTTTTTGAATTTCTGAGTGGTCTGTTGTTATTTCATCTTTACCATTTCTAATTGATGAAATTAGAGATTTTACTCTTTTTTTTCCTGGTTAGGTTAGCCAAAAGGTTTATCTATTTCATTGATCTTTTCAAAAAGCCAACTTTTTGATTTAATGACCTGTTCTATAATTCTTTTGTTTTCAATTTCATTTAATTCTGCTCTAATTTTGGTTATTTCTTTTCTTCTGCTTGGTTTGGAGTTAGAATGTTCTTTCTTCTCCAGTTGCTTAAGATGTCCCATTAAGTTGTTAACTTC
>CAUYON010156769.1:0-13250 GCA_963573935.1 Arctocebus calabarensis
GCATGAATAATGTGTTCACCTCCATCCAAGTTAGTACAAATGCTGCAAAAGTTTTATGGGGAAGCATGACTCCTATGTATTCAACTTTGATATGAGGACAATTAATGACAATTAATGACACAGTGGGGCATGGGGGAAGGAGAGAGCAGATAGAGAAAGAAGGAGAGAGGAGGTGAAGGAAAGGAAACAAAAAAAAAAAAAGAAAAGTAAATAGTGACTAATTCTCACATAAACTGGATTCAATTTTGACCAGAGTACATTACTTAAACATTAATTTTTAATTCAACTTGTTAATATGTTGTTTAGGATATTGCATCCTCATTTATAAGTGAAATATGTTTGTAATTTCCCTTTATAACAATGTATTTTCTCCATTTTTAATATCAGGTGTATCCAGATTAAGTAGAATGATTTGGAAATATTTCTTCTTTTTCTATTGTCTATAAGATTTGGCATGAACTTTTTTTTGAAATTATCTTTTACTTTTATGTATAAATATTAGTTGTCTATTTTTTTGAGACTTTGGAAAAAAATAAGTTAACTGATGACCCCATACTGAGCCTCAGAGTTAAAGCATTCTATAATAGACATACTCTCATTTGACAATGCAAATATTACTTTCTTTGCATTATTATTATTAATATTGCTTAATATTTTAATGCATAATAGTGTGATTTCTTTTCTGAATGTATTTATCTTCATCCATTCTTGTTTCTAGTCCTTATCTTAAATGTTGTTGTTATTAAATTCTAAGCCTTTTTAATTCTGTGAAGGCAAAAAGTAGAAACCTAATCAACACATGTATATGTAAAAATAAAAAAATTGGATCCAAATCTGAATAGAAGCATTTGATGAAAGTCAGTGTGACCATCTCTTCAGTGATGGATAAGACCAGTAATTTATGAGCTATTTTTATAAAGAAACAGATAGAAAATATCTTAAATTTATAAGACATATATGGTTTTTGCCACTAACTCTGACATTATAGTATGACAGCAGGCATGGACAATTTATACACATGGCTTTTTTCCACAAAAGCTTTAATTACAAAATAAAGTGTTCATTAAATTCAGTTTGAGCATTGTAGTTTACAGACCCTACAGATGAAAAATGACTTATTTGTGAAAATATTAAGTTCGTTAACACTACTTCTGTAACAAACTACAGATTCTCAGTGGCTTGACACTATCAGTGCATGTTTCTTACACACGTGTGGTGAGCAGGTGTCTGGTGGTAATTTGGAGATCCCCTCTCCTTCCATCTTTCATCAATCCCATCCCCTTGGTTCTTTATAAGTCCTTTGCTGGACTCTTTGCATTCAACTAATCCTTCAGTGAAAAGATAGAATGAGAAGGATCATGTGGAACTTGTCATGACCTGGCCACACTCCCACTCACATTTTACCAGCCAGAACCTAACTACAAGAGAAGCTGGGAGATACTAGAACTTTCTGTAAATAATCTCAGTAGAAAGAATGAGGATTGCTGGTCATCTAGCCAATTTTGATCACTTCATGGACTGATAAGTGAAGAAATGAGCCATTTGGGAAAAATTTGCATTTTTCTTTTCCAAGGAACCTGAATTATTCCTCAGAGAGAGAGACATACTTTGTCAGGCCTGATACAGAATAAAAGTGTGAGGTACCTTCAACAAAAATCAGGCAAGTTTTATCTGTACCCTTCTAAGAAAAAAAAAATCAGGCAAGAAGCTTTCACCTCCCTTTTGTAGTTTTCATAGTATTCGCTTAACTTGATATTTACTTTCACCTTCTCCTGATCATGGCAAACCTCACAAGACCCATGCACACCTGCACAAGCACTGGGGCCTGTTTCTAAGTCAGCACATAGGGCACACGGACCTGATGTGGACCCTGACCTTTCCTGTGTCTCACAGAAGCTCCTGTAGCCCCATCCTCAGGATAGAGGAGCAGTAGCTAAGTTCCTGTTCAGGGAGCAAATGGCCCAAGCCCCAGCACTTGCTTCAGTGTTATTAGACTTTACTTACTACACACAAACTCAAAGTTACAATCACATTAAAGCCTCTATAAGTTGACCACACAAAAGACTATAACAAACTGGTCAACGTATAGACGTGGTCAACAGAAGGAACTAGGCCTAATGAAGTGATACATACATGTAGTGCATGTCTGATCTATGAAAATTGGGTCAACTTAAGGAGTTGGTCAATGTAGGGAGGTGGTCAACTATAGATGTGCTACTGTATTAAGAATTTTTTAAGATAGTGACCAGTGAACATCAAGCACCAACGTGTAAGCCCCCATCTGAGTGTGGGATCCTGAATGACTATTCTGGTCATGTGTCCTTCATGAAGCCAGCTCTGCAGTCCTTCCAACTTGATCACTTGTTTGAGGAGACAGGCTGGGTGCCCCCACTATAAGATGTTTAGCAACGGGTCAAACTCTCAGTAGCAAACCTATTGACTTTCTGCTTTCTCTTGCCCAGCTCTCTCCAACCTTCTCCAGAAAAGACATTACACTGAAGTGTTGTGAAAATTAAGCAAAGATTGAATTGGTCTTCCACAACACAACCCTATGTCTGGATTTTCTAAGTTATTGCATGTCAAGGAAATGCTAATGGACTCAAAGCTCCAACACTGAATAATTCTACTATTTTTCAGAGGCAACATTTGTTCTTATTTTTAAAGTCGCCTAGGTGAATTTCAAGAACGTAGCTAGCCCTTGTTATTTGTTCTGTGAAAGTCCATGTAGAAGCAGGGTAAATAGTTCTGGGTGACTAGTTTTCCATTCTAGTCCCTAAACTTGTTAGGGACAGGCCCCAGCAAGTTGCTGCCTCTCCATGAGCCTCCATTTCATCTTGTAAAATGAATTTTATAATAACTACCTCGTATTATAGTGGCAAAAATGACAAAGAGATAACATGTGTACACAGTTTGGCTCATAGTGACCATTCAAAACATGGCAAGTATCATTAGTGTGCACTTGTGATATCACTAGTTGTTATTTTGGGAAAGTAAGGGAAGAAAATCTCTAGATCTGATTCCTAACCTTTGCAGGTAAAATGAGTTCTAAACAATAATTGTAAAACTAACCAGTAAACACTTAGAGCCTCAATAACGGTGCAGCAATGTGGGTTATAAGAACAATAACAGAGCGATTGGAGCAGCCTTTAATCCAGATCAAAGACACTTGGCAGAGAGCATTTCCAGGCTATTCTTGATTCTGCTGGCTCTAAAGGTGAACCATTTCACATAATTTTCATTGGTGGGAGAGGGGTGCAACTTAAATGCATAGCTGTTTGGTGGCATGGGAATTTATAAAGATGCAATTATCTATGAAATGTGGATGCAAGAAACAGTATGATCCCTGTACCCACAGTAAATAATAAAATTCAGGAAATGTGAATAGTTTCTGGATATTGCCTTTAGTGCTACAATTCAGCCAGCATTGGTTACATGCTATAAGCTCAATGGGGGGAGAAGAGGACACATCCTCATAAAATAAACATTTGTCTGCAATTTTTCCAGTTGAAAGAAAGGCTGCTTCTTTGTACTGCTACCTCACTTCATATGATGATTAGACATTAGTGAATCACACTGCCTGGGTCAGCCTAAAATTGTCCTATAATGAAATTGAGATATAATAGGAAGTTATGCTATTTTTGTATTTACAAAGAAGAAGGTCTCTCATACAGTGACGCTCCTGTGTTGAAAAGTGACCCTCCAAACAGGAAAATGATACAGCACAGTCAATGCTCTGAGATTAAAAGAAGCAACAAGACGATCTCATTTCTGCTTCATAAGAGGAAGCTTTCACAGTAGCAATACCTCTATGGTTACCAGTAGTAAGAAAAAATTAAATCAATCAGTTTTTTCCTGAACTTTGATCTTACACAGAATTTTAAAGATGGGAGCCTGACTTACCTCATCAGGCTGAATTTATTTTTGACTTCAGAAATATCTAACTATTCTTAGAGGGTCCGTGTATAAAAATACAGAAGTCTGCTTAGTTCTATAATGTTCTAGCAGAGTACTGGAATTTCATTTAAATTTAGAAGATTGGAAAGAATAAAACTTGCAAATCTCTTAGTGAATCACAAGGTCTGCTGTATGTTTGAGTGCACTGTTACATAATACATTTATATTTGACCATGCAGTATATATGTTTGCCCCATGTCCAGACCTGTCTGGTTGCTCTGCAAGAGAAGAGGCCATTACTGTATTGAAAATGACTATGGTTTCCCCTCCATCAGTCCAAGCCTTACCTCCTGCCACTTTTCACTTCTAAGTCGGCAACTGCCAAATGTGACATCTTGCAGCTCCATAATGTTTCCTGCAGGCTCAGGCTTCATGTTTTATGTATACTGGTCTCTGTGTAAGAATTGTCCCTCCTCTTATATGTTAAACTCTTATACCATCTTCAGATCTCAGCTTAGAGACTTTCTCCTTGGAGTTCTCTTCCCCAATTCCCTTGGGATCCATAAGTCCTCTTTCTTCACTCTATCATAACAATTACAGTACTGTCCTGAAGATGCTGTTTTGCTCAACTGGGCTCTCTCAGGAATGCAAGTTCTCTGAGAGGAGCAACTCTCTCTTGCCCTGTGTACCTCTTACATCTATCACACAGACAGGGCAGAGTAGAAGTTCAGTGAATATCTGTTGATGGCATATATGAATTAAAGAACTTAAACTATAGAGATGTAGGAAAATGGCAGAAGAAATTCAACATATTATGATTTGGCTTTAACTGGACTGAGGTTGACAGAAGGGAATGTTCACTTACTGCATTAGTGCTTGTCATTCTCATTCATTCATGAATGCATTCCTACATTTACCAGACAAGGATTGTATATATAGGATGTTTCAGAACCTGTGCCTGTTCTTGAGAACATGAAGATAAAAGAGATACAATACTGCAACCAACTCCGCAAAGTAATTACATAGAAATTCTAATCATTCCTCTCTCAAATAAAATTTAAAAGATTCCATTTGTAACCCAGAGCTCTCGATCTTAAAATCTCTCTTTTTAATCTTCTTTCCTCTCTTACATCTCTCACACACCAGTGCAGCTTGGAGCCTCTGTCTCTCTAGATGCCCAACCCCTCTCCTCCAAATGTTTCTGGTCTCCTAGTTTCCAACACTGTAATGGTTTCTTCCACACTTCTTCTTCAAGCCCTGTCATCTCTGAGCTGAAGATGATAACTGGCCCTCTGATAGCCTGCCATGTAATCCAGGATTCCCTAGGAAAGAAAGAGAAAGGAGCTTGTCTATACCACCAGGTCCTCCGCGGTCCCATATTTCCTCTACACAGTACCAGGTGGCTCCCAGAGAGCAAAGTTGTTCTTCAATTCCAACTATTTTCCTAAGAAGAAACCTCACTATTTCATTAAATTGGCAAATATTTCCCCGAGTATGTTTGGAACAATTTGTGTGTATTACTATACCCTTTCAATTGTTAATTTTATGAAATCTGAATACAGATTAAGTAATTCACATGCATATTGCTTAGCACAGGCATTCAGAAAATAACTGCTCTGATAGAGCTTAAATTTTAGCTGAAGGACATAGATGAAAAAAATCAAAAAAGTAGCAAATAAGCAAATTATACACTGTGTTGGAAAGTGATAAATACTATAGAAAAAATTTAAAAGAACATTTTTAGGAATATATATAAAATGTGAGGAAAGAGTTTCAGAGAGAGTGCCCAATTAGTGACTGATAGAGAATAATCTTTTTCTACTGCACCGTACTATCCTAATTAAAACAGATCATAAAGTCATTATATATTAATGGTAATATATGAGGACTTTTAAATTGCAGTCATATTTCTAGAAGACATATTCAGAATAACGTGGGAATACCTATTCATGGGATACTTTCTGTAAACACAAATTTCATGTCTATTCTGGTAGTAATTTCAGATTTTGACCTACCTTTATATGTACACATTACTACATTTACTTATAGAAAGCATGAGTTTTCTCTACTGGGAGAAGCCTGGGATAAATAAGAGACTCAGAAGACCTGAGTTCCAGTCTGAACTCTGCACATAAGTATATACTTAGTCTTGGGCAAATCATCGAGCCTTGTCTGCACCGCAGCCAGATATTGAGCTGGAGTGACTTTAGCATTTAAGTAAAGGTCTACCTAAAATGATAACAGATGGGAGAAAGCTCACATAAACCTATGTATTCAACTTAGAAAGAAATTATTTACATATGTTTAAATGACTTTTTTCTAAAGTTATCATAAAAATGTCTAAGTGGAGAATTGTAATTTGATCTCCAGGATGTTGGTTACATGCAGTGGAGTATATTTTGTGTCCTGCTATATACAGAACTGGTATCTATCTTTCTTTTTTAATTTTAAAGGGATCAGTGGGTGAGACTACCTTTATTTCCTTTGTCCATTAAGCCTCATACTTACTGTAAAAGTTTATTAATATTAGGCTTTTTGGGTCAAACAAAAGCACTGAATATTATTACCCCGAATCACAGTGCTTTTTTGATGTCAAATATTTACATTGCTGCCCTGTGATTATAGCCATCATGTATTTGCCTAGGATTACTATGGCCTCTTGAGGCTCCTTTCTTTCACATTGCAGTTCTTTTCATTTATTCCAGCTAGAAACTTTCTCTTAATTTGTTCCTTTTTGAATTCCACCCACCAGTTAGTATAAGAAGAGATAAAGACTGATTAGTATTTCAAGCACCATCTCCCCACTGTCCCCGAGAACAACTCCTGCTGCCTACCCTGAATTAGCTGCTTCTCACATATCTCCAATACTCTCTAGGGTTTTTTTTTTCTTTTCTATCTAAAAATAAGATTGAAAATCCTCATAGTTTATTTCCCCTTTTTAGTCTCAGATTCAGGAACTATGGGCCTTTCTGTATTTTTTTTACCAACCAAATATTTGAGAAACAGTTCAGCAAATGAACTTCAGCCCTCTGTGTAGCAGTTGACTTGGCTGAAGAATGGAGTCCATTCACCCTGGAGTTATGAATCTCTTGAATTTTATCTATTCCTCATCCAGCCTAGAGCTTTCTTCTTATTAGCACTGACCCAATGGATTCAAGGACTATTTGCAACTTCAGCTCTACTTGGAAAAATCTCATGAAATAGTCTTTACTTTCATGTTCCATCTTCAGCAGTTCCCGTATTTGGCCAGAACTAAGAGGGAAAGTGCAGAAACTCTTAGGGTCAGAGAGAACAGAAACCTCCTGTCATACTCTTAGTCCTGGTTGATTACATAGTGAGGTACACATCTATCCTATCTAGTAGGACTGCCCCTAGTCACATATGGCTCTTATATATGGCTAGTGTAACTGGAAAAAAAATCAGAGAAAAAACCCTAAATTAAAGAACTGATACTCAATTCACCTATAAGAAAACTTTAAGGAACAACTTGTATATGTGACTTTTAACTGTATGAAATCTAAACACCGATCAAGCATTTTGGATGAAAACTTATGTCAAAATTGAGATGTGCTAGAAGTGGAGAATGTAAACCAGATTTCAAGAAGTTAGAATAAAAAATGTAAAATGTGTTGTCAGTGATTTTATATTAATTTTCATTGAAACAATACTTTCTAAAAATTGAGTTACATGAAATAAACTATTCAAATGAACTGCATTTCATCATTTTTACTTTTTGCATGTAGATGCTAAAAATTTTTAATTATGTATGTGGTTCACATTATATTTCTATTAGATAGTGCTGCTCTAGACTGTGGGAAAATAAATTCTCTAGTCATCATGCTTAAATTAATGTTGGGGAATCGAACTTCTGTTAATTGCCTTCTATGCTCCAAAAATTATTCTAGGTTCTTTATTTGTGTTAACTTGTTTAGTAGTCATGACAACTTTATGATGAAGCTATAACTGAGGCTTACCAAGATTGAGCATCTGGCCTAAAAAGAAAAATCACACAGCTAAGAAGTGGCAGGCCTAAGTTTAAGAAGACTCCTATATTTAAAAACCATAATAATAAAAATCAATCAAAATCAATCTATTCTAGAAATAAAATCAGGAAGATGGCACAATAGACACTTCCCCTACAAAAATATAATTAGAAACTATTCAAAGATAAGAATTCCACTCTGAATTCATCACAACTCGGGGAGAGGTAGATGGACCCACAGGATAGAGAGAAGCATTTACTAGTAAAATACAGTCACTTCAGACTGTCCTGCCCCCATCCATATACTGGCATGATTCCATGCAAAGAATTTCCCTAGAATCACAATTTCTCAGGGAGAGGAGAAAGTTGAAGGTGGATGTTTGATCTCCCCACCAGTCTCAGAATCTCTGTGGGAAGCCCACTCCTATCGCATCTCACAAGAAACAGGAGTGCCAGAAGGGATAAACTGTCAGGAATGAATTGGAGACAAAGAGCAGGGCAATGATCACATCAACTGGCATGCAGAACTTGGCAGGAACTTTCACTTTGATCAGCAGGGACACCATGTTAAAGTGACACAGGGCTACAAGGGGCACAATACACAACAGGGGCCAAATCTCTGACTTTTCCACCAATCCCAGATGCACTTGTAGAATTTTCCCCTGAAACAGAAACAACTAAAAGATTGATACTAAGTTCTGATGCCCACTTACAACTTCCCCAAACAAGAAAACAATGGCAGAGAAGCAGTATCTTCTCTGGGCAGCATTTAAGTCCCAGTGCTCACTATAAGTCTTCCTCAGACTGGTGGTGATAAATGTTCACTATTAGTTTTCCCAGCCTGGGAAACAGTAAGGGCAATAAGTGCGTTTCCATGTAGTATTTTACCTTTGGAGCTCACTACAAGTCCTACCCAGAACCAGAAAAAACAATAAGCCTAAGTTCTGAGACTAAGTCTTTCAGATGCAAAGGAAAGATAAAGACTTTTCCAGAAAAACAAAAGTTGGGGGAATTTATCAATGCCAGACCAATCTTAAAGAACTGCTAAAGGAAGTTCTTCCATCTAAAAGGAATAGATACTAACATGTAATAATAAAATATCTGAGGGCATTACATTCACTTTTAAAAGAAAATAGACAAAATCAGAATACTCTAATATAGTGTTTTTCAGCCTTTTTAAAATCATGGTACACCTACAGTTAAACTTCACCAGCACACTTAAATTATGTTGATTTAAAAAAGAATAAAATAAAAAGAATATACTTACTGTGCTTTGAACTTCTTTTCCAAATAATTTAATTAATGATGTTTTAAATTTTCACAGTACACTGAAAATCTTTTTATGGCACACCAGTGTTAGGTGCAACACTGGTTGAAAATCGCTCTAATGTTATAATTGTGGTAAGAAACCACTTATATCTTAAGTATGATAACTAAAAGACAAAACTATTAAAATAAGAATAATTACAATTGATTAAGAGAGGGGCAATATAAAAGTAGGCAAATTGAAACATCAAAAAGCCAAAATATGGATGAAGTGCTAACAAAGCAAACTCATACTAGAGTATCATACTAGATATCCTGAAAATTAAATAACACAGAATTAAAACATCCTACTAAAGAAAATCACTAGCCACAAGACATGAAAAGAGGAAAAAAGGGAAGAAAGGATTTACAAAACAAACAGAAAACAAGTAACAAAATGAAAATAGTAAACCTTTACCTATGATTAATAACCTTGAATGTAAATGGATTAAATTCTTAGTGAAAAGATACAAAGTAAATAATTTTTAAAGTGACCCAATTTTATGCTCCATACAAGAAGCTCACTTCACCTATAAAGACATGCACAAACTGAAAGTGAAGGAATGGGGAAAAATATTCCACACAAATGAAAATTTAAAAAAAGACCAAGAGTAGCTATATTTATATCAAATAAAATGAACTATAAGTAAAGATGATGAATAAAAAGAAAACAGAATGCTATACTATAATGACAAAGTGGTCCGTACAGAAAAAGAATACACAATTATAAATATACATGTATATGCACTCAGCAATGATGTACCCAAATATATTAAACAAATATTATCAGACTTAAAGGGAGAGATTGACTGCAATGCAATAATAGTAGGGAACTTCAATACCCTACTTTCATCAATCAACAGATACACAGACAATAAATCAACAAAGCAACATTAGATTTAAACTCTACCTAAGACAAAATGAATCTAACAGAAACTCACAGGATTTTATCCTACAGCTGCATGATATTCTTTATTTTTTTCCCCAATAGTACATTCTTCAGGATAGACCACATGATAGGTCACGAAACAAATTTTTAACAAATTTTTAAAAATTGAAATCATATCAAATAGCATTTCTGATCAAAATGGAATAAAACTAATAAGAAATGACTAATAGAAAGAATGCTGGAAACTGTACGAATTCACAGGACTTTAGTAACATACCTATGAATAAGTAAGAAATTAAAATGGAAATTAAAAAATTTCTTGAGATAAAAATAATGGAAATACAATATACCAAAAGCTATGAAATGCAGCAGAAGCAGTACTAAGAAGGAAATTCATAGCAATAACTGACTACATCAAAAAAAGTATTAAGACTTCAAATAAACAACCTATCAATGCACCTGAAGTAACCAGATAAGCAAGAACAAACTAAATCCAGAATGAGTAGAAGACAATAAATGATCAAAACAGTAATAAATGAAATAGACAAAAATAATAAAAACTCAATGAAATAAAAAAGTTGAAAAGATAAACAAAATCAACAAATGTAAAGCTAGACTATAAACAAAAGAGAGAAGACTCAAATAAAACCAAAGACAAAAGACATTACTACTGATATTACAGAAGTGCAAAGGATTATTACAGAATATTATGAACAACTATACACCAGAATACTGAAAAACCTAGAAGAAATAGATAAATTATCAAACACATGCAATTTATCAATATTGAACTATGAAAAAAAAGAAAATCTGAACTGGCCAATAACAAAAAGATTGAGGCAGTTATACAAAACCTCCTATTAAAGAAAAACCCAGTACTTGACAGCTTCACTGCTTAATTCTACTAAATAAAGAAGAACTAATACTAATTCTACTCAAACTCTTTAAAAAATTGAAGAATGAATATTTTCAAACTCATTCCATGAGAACACTAACCTGTTTCAAAACCAGAAAAAGATACTCGTACAGAAGAGTATTACATACATAGATGCAGCAATTCTCAACAAAGCCTGGGCATAGTGACTCACACCTGTAATCCTTGCACTCTGGGAGGAAAATAATGAAAGATCTGTACAATTAAAACCACAGCCATTGCTGACAGAAATTGAGGAGTACACACACGAAAATTGAAAGATATCCCATGTTTATGGATTAGCAAAATTAATATTCTTAAAATACCCATTTTACCCAAAGTGAGCTACAGATTTAATGGAATATCTAATGAAATGTGAATGATATTTCACACAAACATATTTTTAACAATCCTAAAATTCATGTGGAACTACTAAAGACCTCAAACAGTTGAAGCAATCCTGAGTAAAAAGAACAAAGCTGGAGGCATCACACTACTTGACTTCAAAATATACTACAAAGCTATATAAATCAACAAAATTCATGCTACTGCCATAAAAACAGACCTGTAGTGGGTGGCATCTTGGTTCAGAGGAGTAGGGCACAGGCCCCATATACTGCAGGTGGCAGGTTCAAACACCGCCCTGGCAAAAAAATCCAAAAAAAAAAAAAGCCAAAACTGTAGACCAATGGAAAAGCACAAAGAACCCAGAAATAAACCCATGCATTTATAACCAACTCATTTTTTACAAAGGTGCCAATAACATACAATGGGAAAGGACTATCTCTTCAATACATGATTCTGGAAAAATTGGATATCTGTATGCAAAACAATGAAACTAGACCATCACCATATATAGAAATCAACTCAAATGGATTAAAGATTTAAATGTAATACCTGGAACTATCTGACTACCAGAAAAAAAACATTGGAAAAATGTTTCTGGACATGGGAACTGGTAAAGTATTTTTTTCACTAAATTATTGAAATCACAGTCAATAAAAGCAAAAACTGACAAATGGGATTACATCAAGATAAAAAACTTCTGCACTGCAAAAGGAATGGTCAAAAAAGTGAAATGACAACCTATATAATAGGAGAAAATATGTGAAGCCCACCTGACATGGATTCACAACCAGAATATATAAGAAATTCAAACAACTCATTAGCAAAAAACCATAAATAAGTCCATAAAATAGTGAGCAAAGGATCTGAATAGACATTTCTCAAAAGACATACAGGTATATGAAAAAATGCTCAGCATTGCTAATCATCAGGTAAATGTAAATGCCATAATGAGATATCAGGTTATTCCAGTTAAAATGGCTATTACTCACGAATAAAATCCTGGAACCCTCCATCTTCTAGGGAGGCAGACAATGAAGACAGCCAACCACAGACCACCTAAAAGAAAAGAAGAAAGTTTGAAGTTATCATTTAGGAAACAGCAAGAAAAATCCTAATATGGTTTTCTTTTAGCATCACTGAATAAGTGCTTCTGACCTGACATTGTTCTACCTTTGCCTATTACTTATTATACTAATCAGATTATGTTTTCCAGAAATGTCATCAAGCTACATGCGGTAAAGATGGTTCCAGTCCATGAACCCCTCTATCACTGTCCCTCCGGAGAAACCCTAACTGCCCCCGTCTATCATTGCCCAATTCAGCAGGAAGTAGTTAGATCGAGTCTTTGTCCTTTTTCCCTAAAAGCAATTAGAGTTTCTACTCAGAGAGGGAGAATTGATGCAGGACATTGGGCACCCCAGCCAGCTCAGTGGAGCTGGCAGACCTGCCGCCTCCTCCTTGGTGGTGGTGGTGCTGCGGCAGCCAGCTGAAGAACCAGCGGGCTCGATGACAGGCAAGGAGGGGGACCTCCAACCCCCACCAGAGGCTCCAATAGCCAAAAAGGCCAGATAACTGCCAAGGAGACACCTGTGCCTTGGTGTCTCCTTCACTTTATACTTAGGACTAAATGTGGAACCCCCATTTCCTATGCTTAGGTCCAATTTCATATGAATTTCCTAGGCCTCAATTCCGTGAATGGACTGTGTCCATTCATTGATACATTCATTCACTTTGCCCTGGGGGAAGGGACTGTGTTCATTCATTTCCTGGCCAAGGAACCCATACACCTATATATACCCCGAGACCAAAAGCCTAAAGGGGGAGACGGGGAAAGACCAGGAGAGAAACAGAGAGAGCTTTTCTCTCCCCACTTGAGTTTTCTCTCTCTACCAGGAGCTTTAGTGTTTTCTGTATTCTTT
>CAUYON010156771.1:0-17551 GCA_963573935.1 Arctocebus calabarensis
CTGTAGTCCCAGCTACTTGGGAGGCAGAGGCAAGAGACTCGCTTGAGCCCAGGAATTGGAGGTTGCTGTGAGCTGTGATGCCATAGTACTCTATCCAGGGTGACAGCTTGAGGCTCTGTCTCAAAAAAAAAAAAAAAAAAAGAGTTTAAGACCAGCCTGAGCAAGAGCATAGCCAGGCGTGTGGCAATCACCTGTAGTCCCAGCTACTCGAGAGTCTGAGGCAGGAGAATCACTTGAACCCAAGAGTTTGAGTTTCAAACTCTGTGAGCTATGATGGCAGGACACTCAATCCCAGGGCAACTGAAAGAGACTCTGTCTCAAATAAATAAATTAAATAATTTTTAAAAGGAGGCCTATCACTGTGTGTGTAAATTCAAATTATTTATTTATTCATTTATTTTTAGAGAAAAGATCTTGCTCTGTCATCCAGACTGGAGTCCAGTGGCACAAGATCATAGCTCACTGCAACCTCAAACTCTTGGGGTCATGTGATCTTCCAATCTCAGCCTCCCAAGTAGCTGAAGCTATAGGCATGCACCACCACACCTGGCTAATTTTTCTTATTTTTTGTAGAGACAGCATCTCTCTATGTTGCTCAGGCTGGTCTTGAACTCCTAGGCTCAAGAAATCCTCCTGCCTCAGCCTCCCAAAGGGCTGGGATTACAGTTGTGAGCCACCTCACCCGGCCTCTTCTTTTAGAAAACATAAGTTATAGCATGTTCTACCCACACTGCTTACTGCACCTTGCCTTTGAAACTTGAAAATCTGTCTTAGTGATTCTCTTTACCCATGTTATAGCTATATAACATGCCATTTTTGGATAGACCCCAATTTATTTAACCATTCTTTTGAGAGGCATTTAGTAGCTTATAATCTTTTCTTTTTACCAACATGGCTGTCACGAATGATCTGAAAAGTGGGGAAATCAATGGCACCTATCTGGGCTCATCAGGTTGATTAAATAAGTTAATTCGAGTGAGGCATTTAGAACTACACCTGGCACTTGGTCAGGGTTCAATAAATATTAGTTCTTATGGGCACACATTCCATTTCCAAGGCACAAGCTCTTAGAAGGATAAATTCCTAGTGGTGGAATTATTAGGTCAGAGGGTACACAGTTTTGACAGATATTGCTAAATTGCCCTCCATAAAGAGTGTATCCACTTACATTCCCAGTGCGCAGTGTGACACAGCTCCTCACTCCCGCCCTCACCAACAAATGGCATTATCAAGCCACTCCTGAGCTTTGCCAATCTGACAGGTGACAAACGCTATCTCAGCATGGTTTTAATTTGCATTTCCTTAATGATGAGCGTGGTTGAGCATCTTTTCATATGTCTCAGAGCCATCTGTATTTCCTTCTCAGTAGCACGGATTATATGAACAAGATGTGAAGGTCAAAGTGTGGCAATCTCTCCTAGCTTCAGTCTGTCTACCTCTCTTCTGTCCTCTTGATACCATGGTATCTTCCCAAAGCTGGTTTAGAGATTCTTGGGAGGGGCCAGACAAGATACATTGTTCCTGATCTCAGAGTAACAGCTGGTAACAGCCATGACCGGTGCTGGTAGAAGACCAGAAACATGACCAGGCTAAGCACACATCTCAGGCTTTGCTCTGCGCTCTGAGCTGGGCCTGGAAGGGCAGAGAGAACTTGCACACAGGTGAAAGGGCCTTGCTGATTCCTAAATGCAGTGAATGAATGAATGACTCGGTTTTAATGTTGCTTCCTCCTGGATAGTTCATTAGGTAGCTGTTGCCCCTCTGCATCTTGAGAGTAGAGACCACATCTGTCTTGCTTAGCAGAGCCACAGTCCTGGCTCGGTAACTATTGGATGAACGGATGGACGGATGGATGGATGGATGAGTGGGTGGTTGGATGGATGGATGGATAGATAAGGGGTGGATGTATAGATGGGTGGGTGGATAGACCGATGGGCAGGTGAGTGAATAGTCAGATGGATGGGGGGAGGTAGATGGGTGGATAAATGAATGGCTGAACAAAGAAGGACAAGTGGATGAGTGGGTGGGTGAAGAGCCCACTAGGCTAAAGCAATATCTTTTCTCCTCTCAGAGTCATCAAATTAAGCTCAGTGTGTCATTCTACCCCATCCCACACCAAGCTAGGGCCTGAAAAGCAGATTGTTGATTGAAGCTAGGTGAGCAGATGCTGAGCATGTCTCAAGGTGAGAACTTTCTTCTGTGATAGAGCACACTTGCCTAGTTGAACCCAGATATTTATGGGACGTGCCTCCTGCCAGGATACTACAGGTCAGGGAAGGGCATTCTACACACAGAATGAGAAGCTTCAATTATTTAAAGGGGTCCTTTGCCAAAGAAAGTAAAAGTCTCTATAGAGTACAAACTTCTTTCCACTTCTTGGTTACTATGGGTTTGGATTTTTGTGTGTTGTATGATATAAAGGAGGGAGGGCAAGAGATTGGTGATTTTGTGTTTATAGGTTCCTCCCACCTGATGCTATATATGTCTTGTCTGTTCCTGTCCTTACAGATAGCTTGGGAGGGAAATAGCAACCCTATTTAACAGATAAGGAGGCTCAGAAAGGTGACAGGATGGACTTGGCAGCAGATCCATGCCCATTGGCCATGCCCTTGCCACAAGGCTTGGTTTCTTACTTTGAAATTTCCTGGCTCAGCACCTCAGCAACTAGGGTGCTAGCCAACATACACCAGAGCTGGTGGGTTCGAATCCAGCCCAGGCCTGCTAAAGAACGACAATTATAACCAAAAAATAGCTGGGCGGTGTGGCAAGCACCTATAGTCCCTGCTACTTGGGAGGCTGAGGCAAGAGAATCGCTTAAGCCCAACACCTTGAGACTCTGTCTCAAAAAAAGAAAGAAAGAAAGAAATTTCCTAATTAGGCTAATTCCCAGGAATTCCTGGAAATATGCTGTGCTCTGCACAGATAGGCCTATGCACGTGGCTTCCTTAGAATGAATGAAGGCCTGAGCTAGGGTCAAAGTTCTTGGCAGCTGCCTCTCACTCCACCGTTCACTCATTTATGCATCAGACCGACAGTATCCCAAGCACTAAGCCTATAACTCTGAGCAACACAATTCATTGCGCCCCTGACCCTCCATTCATCTATCATCCAAAAGTGAAAGTGTTTGCCCTGGGCAGCTTGCAGGTTTTTAAGTACAGTCATATGAGATGATTTATGTGGCTGTGTGTGGGTTTTGAAAATCAGCATGTTCTACCTATATTCAGAGTCAGTGTTTAATTTCAACTCTGGACATTGCTGTCCTGCCCAATCCTCTGAGGAGATTGGGAACTCCCAGAGGGCAGGGACCAGGCCTTCATCATCCCAACATCCTGAGAGTCTCCCACCTGATCTGCATTCATTCATCAGTGCCATGGAGGGCGCCCCCAACTGTGTGCCAGCTACAATAAGAGCAGTTGTTGCCCTCATACCACCCAGAAGGCAGGGCGCCCTGGGATCCCCAGGGCAGGGATGTTGAATAAGCAATTAGAACAGCAGTTCTCAAAGTGTGGTCATGGTACCCCTGAGCGTCTCTTTCATGGGATCTCATGAGATCAAAAGTATTTTGGGGCGGCGCCTGTGGCTCATCGAGTAGGGCGCTGGTCCCATATACTGAGGGTGGCAGGTTCAAACCCGGCCTCAGCCGAAGTGCAAAAACAGAAAAATGGCCAGGCGTTGTGGCAGGCGCCTATAGTCCCATCTGTTTGGGAGGCTGAGGCAAGAGAATCGCCTAAGCCCAGGAGTTGGAAGTTGCTGTGAGCTGTCTGGCTCCACGCCACTCTACCAAGGGCGATAAAGTGCGACTCTGTCTCTACGAAAAAAAAAAAAAGTATTTTTATACTAATACTAAGACATTATTTGCCTTTTTCACGTTATTTCTTTCATGAGCATGCAGTGGAGTTTTCCAGAGGCTAGAAATCCTGTGAGGAGGTCCTCACCGTGGCCAATGAATATGTGCTTGTATATTCTTATGTTTTAACTATATTTGTTTTCTGTTTCTAATATGGTCTATGTGGACAAATTCAACCCACATGAACAAAAATTCTTTGAAGTCATCACTGATTTTAAAGATTATAAAGGGGATTTGGAACCAAAACATTTGGAAACTACTGAATTAGATGTTTAATTGTCCCCGTGAATGTGTTGAATGAATGAATGAACAAACCAGTACTTTCAGTGACTGTTTCCCACGCAGCTAACTCAAGTTTACAGCTTCTGGTAATCAGGGGTTGTGTTCCATTCTTCTATGTAAGTACCTCTTCTGTCCAGGGTAGCACAATTAGGCCACATTCGTTCATTCAACAGACATTTCCTGAGCATCTGAGCAAGAACCATGCTCGCAATAAAACCTGGTCCCTGCCTACAGAAACTTCTTAATCTAGTGAACAAAATAAATGAGTTTACAGATAATTCCAGAAACCTGAGTATAATGCAGTGCGAGAGGTCTTCACAAGAAGGAATATGGTAGAAGAGAAGACATATTTGCAGGAGACAGCGCGAGGATGGGGCTGGGAGACATCACGAGCAGGGAGGGATGACTGCCTGGGTAGGTCTTCTAGAAGGAGTCAGCTTCTACCCAGCTGGCAAGTGAGGATGGAGAAATGGCATCCCAGGCAGGTAGAACACCTGTGCAAAGGCTGCGACGAAGCCTTGCGTAGAAGGTCACGGGCATGTCAGTGACACCGGGTACCCCAGGATGATGAGGCCAAAGGAGAAGGGCCATCATAGAAGGCTTTGGATGCTGTGGTAGGAATTTCTAGAAGCTGCTGGACCCGCTGATGCCTGGGTCTTGCCCTTCAGACCATGCTGAGAAACTGGTATTCTCTTCAAAGCTCTGTGTGGATGAATCTCCTTTCCCCATTCCTCTACATCTACCTCACTACAGCCTGGAATGTTCTATCTCCATCCCCCCTTTTTCACCCAGCTAAATGCTAAATGACCTTCAGGCCTCAGTTCATACGTCCCTCCCTCCAGGAAGTCTTCCTTGACTACCCCTCTCTCTGGATCAGACTGGTCTCTCTGTCACACCACACCACAGCTCTGTGGAACTCTCCTTCAGAGCACTGTCTACAATGATGCCCCTACTGTACACAGTGCTAGAAATGAATGGGTTTCTTTTGGGGGTGGGGGGCAGAGCCTCAAGCTGTCACCCTGAATAGAGAGCCAGGGTATTACAGCTCACAGCAACCTCCAATTCCTCCAATTCAAGCAAGTCTTCTGCCTCTGCCTCCCAAGTAGCTGAGACTACAGGCACCCACCACAACGCCCGGCCATTTTTTGGTTGCAGCCATCATGGTTGTTTGGCAGGCCCGGGCTGGATTCGAACCCGCCAGCTCAGGTGTACGTGACTGGCACCTTAGCCTGTTGAGCCACAGGTGCCGAGCCAATGAATGGGTTTCTTTCTTTTTTTTTGAGACAGAGCCTCAAGCTGTGACCCTGGATAGAGTGCTGTGACATCACTGCTCACAGCAACCTCGAATTCCTGGGCTCAAGCGAGTCTCCTGCCTCTGCCTCCCAAGTAGCTGGGACTACAGGCACCCGCCACAACGCCTGGCCATTTTTTGGTTGTAGCCATCATTGTTGTTTGGCAGGCCCAGGCTGGATTCGAACCCGCCAGCTCAGGTGTACATGGCTGGTGCCTTAGCCTGTTGAGCCACAGGCGCCAAGCCCAGTGAATGGGTTTCTAAGGAGCTTATAGCCTGTGATAGAGAGACAGATAATAAACAATAAATAGGCAAAAGATAAGCTAACACCTATATAGCGCTTACTATTTGCCAGGCATTGTTCCAAGTGCCTTCTTTTTTATTTTTTATTTATTTATTTTTTTACTTTTCAAAACACATATTGTTTAGATTTTTATATGATCATTTTTCTCAAACTTTTTATTTTGATAAATTTCAAGCCTACAGAAAAGTTAAAGGGTAGTAGAATAAATGCCCTTCTCTTCTTCAGCTAGGTTTACTAGTCATTAGCATTTTACCACTTTTGCCTTTTCTTTCTCTTTCTTTCTTTTCTTTTTTGTAGAGACAGAGTCTCACTTTATCTCAGTGGCGTCACAGCTCACAGCAACCTCCAACTTCTGGGCTTAGGTGATTCTCTTGCCTCAGCCTCCTCAGTAGCTGGGACTACAGGCACCTGCCACGACACCCAGCTATTTTTTTGTTGCAGTTTTGCCGGGGCCGGGTTTGAACCCGCCACCCTCGGTATATAGTGCCAGTGCCCTATCCACTCAGCCACAGATGCCACTCATTTTTGCCTTTTTTTGACAGGAATGTTTTCCCCTAAACTAGTTGAGAGTAGGTTGCAGATATTTTTTGATTTGTCATCTGTAAATTCCTCAACGTGCATGTGCCAGGAACAAGGTCAGACTCTACCATAACCACAGTTCTGCTACCACTCCAAGGAAATTTAAAATTGATTTAAAATATCATCTAATATGTGATACATGTTCAAATTACTCCAGTGGCCTCCAAAATGTCCTTGATAGCGAAGGTCTTTCCCCTCATCCAGGATCCAGTCAAGAATTGTATGCTGTGTTTGGTTGTCATGTCTAAATGCTTTTAACATATTAGTTAACTTCCAATCCCCATGTTACAGATGAGGAAACTGAGGCACAGAGAGGTTAAGTCACTTGTCCAAGTTACACAGACAGAGAGTGGTGGGACCTGTTGGTCTTTCCAATCTCCCTGCCTTTTTCTTGCTCTCCATGTCCTGTTCTTAGCCCAGCAGGCAAAGGGGTCATTTTAAATTGCAGATAACATTAGAGCACTCCTCTGCTCAAAGTCCTGCCATGGCTCCCTACTTCTCTCAGAATAAAAGCCAAAGTCCTCACAAGGCCTCCACCTCACTGCTTCTCTGACCTCTTCTCCCTCTTCCCTACCCCTGGCTCACCACACTCTGCTGCTGTTCACATTGCAGCCTCAGGGCCTTTGCACATGCTATCCCACTACCATCAGGGCTCCTGCCTCACCCTCCTGCAAGTTTTTCCCAGTTGTCACCATCATGACCCTCCCAAGCATACCCCACTTCTCCTCCTCCGCTTTGTCATCTTGGTGCTTAACTATTGATAGACTGGATATCTTAAGAGACTCAGGCTGCCACTTGTCCCCTACTCCCCAAGCACAAGCTCCACGAGGGCAGGGATCATTGCTAGGGGTTGTCTGGTTTGCTGGCTGCTGTGTCTCTAGCTCCTACGCCTGAGGCAGACACCTGGTGCCGAGTCCTGAGTCGTGCTGGTTGCTGTCCCCGCAGCACGTGTTCTGTGAGGAGTGCCTCTGCCTGTGGCTGGACCGGGAGCGCACCTGCCCGCTCTGCCGCTCGGTCACTGTGGACACCCTGCGCTGCTGGAAGGATGGCGCCACATCAGCACATTTCCAGGTGTACTAGGGGGACACTGAAGGGTCAGGGGCTTCCTGGACTACACATCCTGCCTCCTGCCTTCCGCCACCTCTGCCTGTCCTCTTCACCTTGTCCTTCCTCCCTCGTCTGCAGTGTAGTTTGTGCATCCTTCCCCTACACGTGGGGAAGTCCTCCTCATTAGACTTGGTCCCCTCCCAGGTAGGTCTCCCATCCCCCCTTCAAGTCGAGGACCTGGTAGTACATGAACTTCCACCTGTTGGTTCTTTTAACTCAGTAGCTGGTACTTGACTCTGCAGCCTGGGGAGGAGGCTTGAGATCACGGCCTCCCTGCAATGGCCCAGGCAGGTTAGAATCCCTGGGAAGTATGTTCAGAACACAGAGGCTGGGCCCCACCATATACCTGTAATAACTCAGTGGTCCCAACACTTAGTGTGTGCCAGGCACTGCATCAAGCATCCTGCTTGGATCACCTCCCATCCTCACCACAGCCCTGTGATGGAGGTATGGTTGGGGTCCCCATTGTACTGGTGAGGAAACTGGGGCATAGAGCTTGGTATGGTCACTTTCCCAGGGTCACCCACCTAGTTGCAGTGGACTGAGACTCCAACAAAGGCCTGTCACACATCAGAGCTAGCACTCTTCTCTTTTTCATTTTTTTTTTAAAGAGATGAGGGTTCACTATGTTGCCTAGGCTGGATGTGAACTCCTGGGCTCAAGTGAGCCTCCTGCCTTGGCCTGCTGAGTAGCCAGGATGGACTGCAGGTACACCGGTGTGCTGACAGAGCCTGCACTTTCCATCACCATGCTGACCTGCCCTGCAGACACTCCAGGCCTGGTACCCGGCAGACATGGCTTTTAAAAGCACCCAAAGTGATTTGATGCCCCTTCCTGGTTAAGAATGAGGGGCTCAGGCGCATAGTATGTTAGATTCACACTAGGTTGCGAATGTGAACAGTGAACGCCAGTTCCTGAAATCGACTTGTGGCTGGGTCTGCAGAAAAACTTGGCCTTTAAAATGGCTATTTTTCTCGGCTTTGGCTGGGATGCTCGATGCCATTTGGAAATCAGAAAAGGTCAGTTTTGTGGGCGTCAGATGTGAGTGCCACTTGGTCTGCCGCCTTTCTCCTCTCCTCCCTCACTCAAGTTTAAGTCCTGTCAAGGGCTCCTGTGGACACTGCCATTTCCCCTGGTAACCTTCAGAGCAAAAATGATGATCCGTGTTAAGGATTATTCTGCAAGCCAGGGTGATGGCCTGAGTCCAGTAGCAACCGGTGCTTCTGTGATCTCTATGGCAAAGCTACTTCTCTACCTGGTAAGCTTTCATATCTGGGATGAGATGGCTCAGGGGACCATAATGAAGCCACCAGAATCTTGCCTGCCCTATCCCTGTCTCGACTCTGATCTCTTATTTTCAACCTCAGCAAAATAGGCTGGCATCGGCAGTCTTCCAGAGAGAACAATGAATGTGGCTAGTGAGCAGATTCTCAGGCAAGCTCCAGGAGAAATGGAGTAGCCTCCCTGCCACCTCATTCTTAGCCAACATTAACATGTCCCCTCCCCCTTGTAGATTCAGGACCCCCGCCCCTGTGTGCCGCTGAGCCAGAGCTCTTTCCTTTGCTTGGCATCCCTGGCTCTTCCCTGGTACCCAGCAAAGCATCTCTTCCAGGGCATTGTGGCATCTTTCAAGCTCTGTTACTATGGCAATGGCCATGATGTTACAATCCCACTTGTCTGGATAATCAAGTAGGAAGGCGAAGTGGAGGGAAATGGGGTCAGGTGGATGCGGCTGCTCTGTCTTCCTGCCTTGAGGAGGAGCTGAAGGGAGGCAACCGGAACTTCTGCAGCTGGTTTTTTATCAGAAAGAGCATCCTGCCTGTGGAGGCTGTCAAAGAGCCAGGCACAAGAAATTGGTGCTGGAGAAGACAGAGGAAAGTGCATGTGTGTGATGGAGCAGAGAGAAATCTGTGGGGAGTCAGACCTGGAATTCTGATTCCAAACTCTGTGTGACTTTGGGAAGTCACTTTCTCTCCCAGTAGCCGCCTCCAGGGTGGCAAAACCTGGTGTATAATCTACTGCAACCAAGGAAATGAACAATGTAAGTTACTGGCAAATATGCCAATGGTTTTTCCCAAGCCACCCCTCCACCTTCCCAAAAAAATAATTCTCTAGCGTTCTGCAAATAATGAACCACGTTTCAGATACTATAAAGAATGTCACATGTGGGGGACATTTCCAGGGTAGGTGTGACAGTTTAGTTTAGGATTTTATTCTCCCCTATGAGGTCTTCTCCTGGGTGGGAAGATTTAACTTCTGCTTGGCAGGGAACAGTGGCTAATACAGAGTTTTCCCAGCCCAGGCTGTATAAATCCCCTAACACTAGTATGAAAGCAGCAAGAGTCCTCACTGGAAAAGAACAATGGCATTTTATAAACAAGATTCATGAGCATCTGGTTCAAAGTATCCTGTTCTTAATATTTTATGATTCACTGACTCAAGTTCCACAAAGTCCTTAGAAATGGTCCTCTTCATGTAAAAGATCCTGGGAATAATAAATGTGAGAGAATAAGAGAGGTGAGCTTTGGGCCTGGATATAATATTTCCACAGCTTCAAAAGAGACGAATACACCATGTATTAAGGGGGCATCCAAGCTGCCAAAGACTCAAAATTGGAAGGTGGAAATGTTAATGCAAGTTCCAGAATCTTTCAGGACCTGTTTTGGGACATGCAGCTGCCTTCAGTGTTTTCATGTTTCCTTAAGTCCTGTTTTGCCAATAAATATCATCCGTTGATGCCACTTATGTTTGTGATCTTGAGTTTCCTTCCCCCTCTTGAAGCCAAGTGTAACTATTTTAGACCAAATGAGAAGAAGCACTTCACAGAGTGAGTGGTTATCTGAACATTGGTCTCTGCTAAAGCAGAGCCTTTGGAAGGTGCACCTGCTTTATTTGTAACTGCTCACCAGAAAAACCAGTAAGGAAATAATGAGTGAACCAGAAGGAAAAGGACAAAGCCAAGTTAGTGGGTGATGTCTGGTGAAGTCCCAGTGTCAGCCCCAGAGTTTGTTGCCCTGGGAGCATTTGTGCTGATGAACACACAACTCAAGCTTTAGCTCTGGGTTAGACCTACCAGGCACTACAGGCTGTCACCTGAGGAGACCCCTGTGTGTCTCAGGGGCCAGCAAAGCACACAAAGCTGCAGGATGGGAACACAGACCTGGCAAAAGGGATCAGAAAGGTGCCTGTTACAGGGAACAGAATATGTGTATGCTGATTCAAGAAGGGTTTGCCTGAGCACCACCAGACTATGATACAGACTCAAATTTAATAGCATCAGGTGACAATTCATACTCTCAGGGCAGCATTATGGCACCAGCCATGAATACATTGTCAAGCACACCTTACTGGTTGCTGTTGTTAGAAAACTAATTCAAATATGGATTAAATCAAAGAATGACTTTATTTGTTTCGTGGTTTTATTAAAACTGTGAGTTTCAGGTACAGCTGGATTCAGGAGCTCCACTATAGAATTTTGTCTCCCCATCCCTTGGAGACAGTGTGACTTTCAGGTGGTTGGATCCCATATGGTGGTGAGATAGCTGGTGAGATAGTTTCCATTCTACCGGTTTATCAACCCCAGCAAAGAGCATCAGCATTCCCAAAGCTCCAGAAAGGAGCTCGTTTGTTTGTTTCCAAACCAGCTGCTCTACCTTGTGGGATGTGGAATGCTGACAAGGCCTAGGTTGGGTGCACAGCCCTGGAAGTGGTAGGGAGGATGGATCAGCCCCTTTAAGTGGGCTGAGCATGGGGGAGGGGCAGGTGTCCAAAGGAAAAGGGAAGGTTTTTTTCTTTTTTTTTTTTTTTTTGTAGAGACAGAGTCTCACTTTATCACTCTCCGTAGAGCGATATGGCGTCACAGCTCACAGCAACCTCCAACTCCTGGGCTTAGGTGATTCTCTGGCCTCAGCCTCCCAAGTAGCTGGGACTACAGGCGGGGAAGGTTCTTTATCTTAAAAACAAAACAAACAAAAAAAAAACCCTGTACTCAACCTTGGATGAGACTAAGAAGAGAATAGACCTGGTTGCTTAGTATGTCTTAGACCAGGTAAATGCAGGGAATCTACCCACCTCAGAGTGGCTTATCTGCCCCCTTTTGGAGAAATGAAACTGTAGGCTCATTAGCTTATTCATGTCATGCTTTACACAAATTATGGTTTTGTGCACTGACCTTGAACTACTGGACAAGTTCCCCAAACCTGGTGCACAACCCATGAGTATGGTTTAAGCCAGTCCTTCCCTTAGGGAAGGTTCTTAAGCATTAGTGGAGGGGAGCTAAATGTATGGCCTTCTGCCCCAGAGAAGGTTTGGGTGTATAGCGTCCAGGGCAGGAATTCTTCCTCTACCCTGTAGCCAGATACTTCCATAGTCTTTAAGGGCTAATCTTCCAAAAAGGAAAAGGAAAGCACAAAGAACTTTGGTTAAAAGTGCACAACCAATTTTTTAATAAAGTTATTACAAATATGTACAAAGCGTCTCCAAGGTATGAAATTCCTCTTACAAAAGAGCACAATGAACCAACCATGTCAGAATCCAGCATAGAATGTCTCCAAGCTTACTGCCTCTCTGGCTGGCCAGAGGCCTCCTCAAGGTTCCAGATACCCTCACAGCCATCCCTGCCATGCACACGGGCTCCTTGGTGCTTATAATGCAAAAGACCATGGAGGAAGGGGAACTTGGGGGTTCAGGTGGGGGCAGAGGGCAGGAAGGAGGTAAGAAAAGCTTCCCATGCCCTAGGAAGTAAGTAGGACAGGCTACCTTTACAAATTAGATGTTCCTCCCTGGGACCTTGTAGAAACTAGGAACACAGGGGAGGGAATGAATACATAAACTCCCCAAGGAAACCATCCAACCCACCCTTGAATGTCCTCAAATGTGACACTCCAGTGGACCCAAGTCAGGCTCCCCAGCTCCCTGCTGGGCCACATGCCGGGTGTTTGCCCTTGAAACAGTAGTGCCATCAGGCCCCCTCATGAAGGGATCCAGTGTCACAGGCAGCTTATGGGCATGGGGGGGGTCACACAAACATAAGTTCAAATCTTGGTTCAGCCACTCACTATTTGTGTGACCTTCAGCTAAGTTGCTCAACCTCTCTGAGTCTCAGCTTCCTCAGCTGTAAAACGGGAATAACAATATTATCTGCTCAGGCAGGCATGAAGACTCACGAAGGGGCAGATGTGTAAAGCACTCCTCAGTGCTTGGGAGTGGTGAGCACGCAGTAAAAGGCAGCCTCTATGATTGCATACAGCAGCAAAGACCAGTCTTTTCATGCCGGGAATGAGTCTAGATTAAAGGGTTTTTAATCACCTTCTGCTGATAGCATGGCTCTCAGTAAATACTATATGACAAACCAGTGAGGCAAGGGGGTCACTGTGATGTCCCGGCAAATCTGTTAAAAATTACAAACCAGGCTCGGAGCCTGTGGCTCAATGGGCTAAGGCGCCAGCCATGTACACCTGAGCTGGTAGGTTCGAATCCAGCCTGGGCCCGCCAAACAACAATGACAGCTGCAACCAAAAAATGGCCGGGCGTTGTGGTGGGTGCCTGTAGTCCCAGCTACTTGGGAGGCAGAGGCAGGAGACTCACTTGAGCCCAGGATTTGGAGGTTGCTGTGAGCTGTAATGCCACAGCACTCTATCCAGGGTGACGGCTTGAGGCTCTGTCTCAAAAAAAAAAAAAATTACAAACCAGTCTGGAAAAGGGACATGTCCCATCATCTGGTTCCAAGCAGGGCTGCCCCTTTACAATGAATAAGAAGTCTCTTCTGAGACAGAATTCTACAACCTGGCACATTGTAGGTGCTCAATAAATATGTTATGTGAATGAATTAAATTTGTAAAAAGAAACCTTAAAATGACAAATGGTGACATCAACTTCCTTCCCTCATGGGACTTTCAATTGGTTTCCATGGGACTAGGCCTGAGTGTCCAGACAGTTGCCCTCACCCACCAACTTCTGATCCTCTGATTGGCCCGGACAGACTTAAGGAAACCATCAGAAAATAAATTGGTATCAACACAGAGGAACAAAACCTTTGTTCTGGACTCTGCAGCTTCTAATACCAGGTGGATGGACACTCAAGCAAGTCCACAATGGTGAGCCGGTATCCCTAAAAGATACTGCACAGGAGGTGGGAGGGTGGGAGACGACTCCCTGAATTTCCCAGCAAGGGAGAGAGACACTTTGTCACTATCAGAAACATGATGATGGAGTTAGGGGTACACTGAGATCAGCTACACAAATTGTTAAAAACCCATCACAGTTTTATTGTTCTGTGACAGTATTGTTGAAATCACCTTTTTTGTTTTCCACCAAAATAGAAAAAAAAAAAAATGAGATCACTGGAAGAAGTGGAAAAGAGGTCTCCAGTATCTCAGTGAAGGAGGATTAAAAAACAACAAAACCGGGCACTGGGCTCCAGGGTATGAGATGCTCACAGCCCAGGACCATGGACAGCAGCCAGTGGAGCTTAATGGGCTCCCCAGAGAAACTGGCTGCTCAAGCTGAAGTATATGACAAAGGCTTTAGGAAACGGAACCCCCAATTTGAAAAGAGATCTTATTCACTTGTGGGGGTGATAAGCTTCCAGATGGGAATGGATCTAATTTGGAATGCTGAGGCCCCAGGGCGCTCCAGCCCCTGTTGCTTTTGGACCCTCACCCTCTGGGAGCAAGCAACACCATCAGGAATAAATAGGCAGTCTCCCCACCTCATTATGCAGTGAGCCACCTAAACGATGATCTCAGAGGCCTCCCCCTGCTTTGCACAGACACACACACACACACACACACACTGCTGTCTGCTGAAACCCGATATGAGGTCTTTTTTAAAATTTATTTCAAAGCCAGCCTCTCTCTTTCTCTCTTCACAGACGCTCTGCAGTGAAGCTAATCAAAATCAATGACTCCTTGGCAGCAGGAGAAAAGGAGGGGAAAAGAGGGAGGGACGTTGCCAGCACTTTGCACACTGTGGAAATATTTAGAAAAAAAAAAAACCACCCCACTATCTCATGCAATCCAAGTAATGCAACAGGAGAGACAGTGGAGACAATATATACATATATGTCATGCTTCAATTTCCTAATACAAATGTCCATCAAGAAGTCAAATCTCATATAAAAACAAGCATTAAAAACAACCCCTTGTCAAAAATCGGGGCAGTTGAGAAGTGCACGCGAATGATGTGCAAGAAAAGGCCAGGTTTAGTTAAGTACACGGTTTCTAGTAATACATGAGAATATGTACATGGGACTTGGCTGTGAAGCTCCCCCAGGAGGTCACGGGTGCTCAGTTCTCTCAGCAAAGTGGCTTCATCGAAATCAAAATTGCCCTGAAATGCCAACCCCTGCATTTGGAGTTTGGATCCTCCAGGGGGAAATATCATAAAGCTAGTAGGCAAGGCAGGGTCAAAAAAAAGGGATCCTCTCACCTTTCATCCTTCTCGTGTGTCTAGGTGGTCAGTACAACCCCACGATCTTAAAGATATGGCTCTCCAAGAAGCGGAGAACTATGATCGTATACAGCCGTAGTAAAGGAAACCCCTCCCTGGAAAATGGGATGAGCTGGAAAGACTCTAGTCTCAGGCTAGGAAAGTGATTAAATAGAAGCAGAGACAGTATTTCATACCATTCTAATGAATTCTCCTTTTCTGTTCGTGGCTTAGAACTTAGTGGGAATATTGCCTGCTGTTCCCTGAAAACAGCAACCTGGAGGGGAGGGTGCAAGCCACAAGGGGAAATAAATTCTCCAGAAATAAGATTTTATTTTGTTTTGCTTTGCTTAGTTCAAAGCTGGGGGAGAGGTGCAGGGGGCCTTCCCGTGGCTTCAGTAGTTCTGGGCTGCATTTTTCTTTAAAGGGCTGTTTAGGAAAACATAAGGCAGGCATGGATTAAGAAAAGGAAGGAAGAAACCCACTCCCCAGCTTGCAGCAGCTCAGACAGGTTGTACATTTCAAAGCACCTGGTCATTTTCAAAGGGTATGGGGGTATGGGGATAATTCCCATGTCAGCCCCATGCACCTTCACAACTGCTGACCGTGCTGACCGTGCTGACCCAGAGGGGTAGGCAGTAACCAGTTCACTGGACCCCCATCCATAGGTATTGCGGGGTGACCTGAAAATCCAGCCATGGAGAACCCTATCTGAATCTGCAGCCTGGCACCTCATCCCCTCAGCTTTGAAAATGGCAGCATGTGGTACCCTACACACAGGGATAATACCTGTTTATTTAGATTTTTTTTTTTTAATGAAGCAAAAAATAATCACTGCTCCCTGAAGAGTCTTTGCAGCCAAGTCTCAGTCCGGCACACATCTTTGTTTAGCCCTTCTAGAAACTTCTGAAAATAGCTTATCCTGAGGAGGGGAATCAGACCTCTGTCAATCAGCGAGATGCTGGTGCATTTCCTTTAAATGACCCGCTCCCTCCCCCAACATCCCTTGCTTATAAATCACCCTTGACCAGAATGTAGCCATTTCTTGGCTCTTTAATCCATAAAACCTAAGCCCTGAAATCGCCTTGGAGAGTGGGGGAGGACATGGGCTCAATCCCCAGGGAACTTCCGTGGGGATGGTGGAGAGCAACCGAGTCATGCATGAGGTCAGCTTTCCATCTCATAACCACATGCCCCTCAGTGCCATCCCAGCCTCCCTCTTACACCCCAACATTTGCTCCCAAACACCTCTATATTCATCCCCACATAGAGAAAGAGGAGAGACTCTCCGGTGGCACTTTTGCAATTCATCCCTTAAAAAAAAAAAAAAAAAAAAAACCAAAACAGCAAAATAGAAATTTCTCTTGTCCCCTGGCCTTCCAGGTCTGTCAACAGAATACCATGGCAGCACCAGCAAGAGCACACATAGCACCAGCAAGATTTAAGTGAAGCACCAGAGACACCAAATTGGTAGGAAAAACAAAATCCCTCTTCTCTTGAGGTGATGGTGGGATCTAGCGATCTATCTAAACAGGCAGAGAGAGAGGGGCTGGGATGTGTCAAGAAATGGAGGTGTCCCAGACTGCCTCTACATATTCAGCCCTAAGTCATCATTTTTCTTCTATCATGCTTTTTGCAATTTGTCCTCTTACTCCACCAGTGTCTATCCCCAGGCAGTTGGGGCTGCCACTGGGGCTAATTCCCACCAGTCTTTGCAAATTTTCTAAGTACACAGCAGGCATCTCTCTTCTGGTGCCCCAGACATTACAGAGTATCAAAGTTCACATTGCAAGGTGCAGAAAGGGAAGGGACCACGTCCTCAACAAGGCATGCACTGATAAGTAATATTCATATTTTCCTTTTTTTATATATATAGAGAGCTGTATGTAAATAGCATTGGGGTGTCTGTTTCTGCAGCTGGATTTCCAAAGGGCTTCCCCAGTCCTATTCCGTGTTTCTACTATTGCTCCAGGCGCCGTCTTTATTCTCCACTTCCTTCTCGAAGTGCCAACCACGGCCTTTCAAGCTCTGGGCTCCCCCTCTGGAAAACGGGAACCAGCTTTCTCCAAGGACACAGGGTTTTCACCAACCTGCAGAAATAGAGATTTGTATTTTGGTCAGTGCAGACAGCTGCTGAGGGTGATGTCAGTGCAGTGGGCCTTGGCACAGCCAGCCCAGTGTCTGGAGGGGGAGGAGAGGGAGAGCGGAGGAGCAGGGAGCTGCTGAATGCAAACCTCCGGTTTTGGAGGAAAGGTCCCCCCAAAGCTAGTTGCAGTGCTCCTTCCCCCATCAGAAGCTCTGTCCGTGTAGCACCCTTCCCTAAATAGATATTTTCACATATATATGAGGTCTGACAATTATGTCCACAAACTCCTCCTAGAAAAAGTGTTACATACCTCATTGCTGAAAATCACTACAGTCACCTTCAAGGTACTCCCCTTGGGAAGCTATGCAGTGATGCCAGTGCCTAGTCCACCTTCAAAGCCATGCTGGAGGGCGGCTCCTGTGGCTCAGCGAGCAGGGCGCCGCCCCATACCGAAGGTGGCGGGTTCAAGCCCGGCCTCGGCCGAACTGCAAAACAAAAAAATAGCCGGGCGCTGTGGCAGGCGCCTGTAGTCCCAGCTACTCGGGAGGCTGAGGCAAGAGAATCGCTTAAGCCCAAGAGCTGGAGGTTGCAGTGAGCAGTGTGACGCCACGGCACTCTACCCAGGGC
>CAUYON010156772.1:0-19928 GCA_963573935.1 Arctocebus calabarensis
AGCAACCTCCAATTCCTGGGCTCAAGCGAGTCTCTTGCCTCTGCCTCCCAAGTAGCTGGGACTACAGGCGCCTGCCACATTGCCCGGCCATTTTTTGGTTGCAACCGTCATTGTTGTTTGGCGGGCCCGGGCTGGATTCGAACCCACCAGCTCGGGTGTACGTGGCTGGCACCTTAGCCCGTTGAGCCACAGGCGCCGAGCCAAGCCGAATCTTTTTATTATCTTTTTTTTAAAGGTGGGGATTGGAGAGGATCTCACTGTATTGTCCAGGTTAACATCAAGCTTTTGAGCTCAAGAGATCCTCCCACCTCAGCCACCTGAATAGCTGGGATTACACAGAAAATAGGGAAGGGTACAAGACTTTGTGTAGGCTTACATTCTGACATTTTTATCTGTATGGAAAAAATGTTTTCTCTTTTCTTAGAAAATGACTCAGCAGGAGCAAATCTTGTCTTTCCCTTTGTCAGGCTTTGTCCTTTAGGGTCCCTATGTGAGCACTCTCCATCCTTTACTAGCAAGTTTAACTGTGTGATCCTGAGTTTCCTCTGCCTTTGAGGACAGGAGCCACTAAGGACATTCTTCCTGGCCAGTCTCTTTGTGCTGTTTCTGTAAGCCCCTCTTACAGAATTTCTCCTCTTTCTTGTAAGCCCCTCTCCCTGTACTAAACATCTCCGCGGTCCTTTGGTTATGTTGTCTCTTTACCTCCATGAGGGAGGCCTGACAACCTGTCTGCTCAACACAGCCCCAGCCCAGCTGGAGTCTTACTGGCTCCAGTAATGTCGACAAAGGTTCTTTCAGAGCTGGACTCAAGATAGCAGTGTCAGGGGTCCCAAGCAAATGAAGGGTGGGGACAGTTGCAGGGGGGGGTTGGGGGGAAGGATAGGGAGAGCAGCAGGGAACCAGATAGCATGTGGCTGAGAAGAAGAAAAAAAGACATTGGTTGAAGTCAGGAAACAAAAAAAGGGAACTGAGTGGCTGTGAAAGGGTGGGGTTTGCTCAGACTGTCCTTCCTCTCTGGACTGTAAGAATATGTCTCCAGGGCCAGTGTCTGCTGAGATCGAGTCCCACCTTCCAAGTCTTGGCATCTCAATGCATCTGGGAAGCTACCTGTATTAAGTCAGGACTGAGGTGGGTCTGGGGCATGGCAGGGGCTGGGCAGCAGCAGCAGCGTACCTTTCTTGGGACCCCCCTAAAAGCCAGAGAGAAAGCATGGCTGATGCCATATAGCTGCTGGCTGAGGAGGCTAACTGAGGGTGGGAGTGTCACCAACACAAGGCCCTGGCAGTCCCCGATGGTGGTCAAAGGGGCTGCAAGAGTCCTTTCTGAGGAGGGCTGTGAGGGGATCAGCAAGAGAAAAAAGTGACATGAGGTGACAATCTGAACAGGTAGCAAATGTTAGAAAGGGACACTCCTGCAAAATGGGGTAGAAAAGTAACGCTGCTATTGGCAGTAGGATAAAAATAAGCCATTTGGTCAAATATTGCTTGAAGACTCAAAATGGACACTTATATCAATGAGGCCCTTAGAAGAAGAAAGGAGATTCTCTGAGTCCGTGGTAAAAGCTCACGCGCCACATTAGGCAGTTGACCTTTGCGAGCCAGGGAAAAGCACCGGCTAGATCGGGGTGTAGGCTGCTTGCCGTGGGCCAGGGTCAGAGCTGGCTTGTTGGAAGAACTGTGTGGAGGCTGTGCCAACCTCGTGGTAGCAGTGGGTAAGAGACGGGGCCAAGAGAAAGCAGCCTCGGCCTCAGCCCAGACAGTGTGGCCAACCCTTGAGGTCGTGGTAAAGGGTTCTTTTCTTACCATTGCCTTCCTTGGGTACAGTTTGCTTTTCTTTTGTCTTCTAATTTCTCCACTCCTTTCCTCACCTCACCTCCACCTTCTGTCCCCCTCCTTACCTTTGCGCTATCTGAATCTCCTTTGTTTTATTCATTACCGTATCACCTGACACAATGAGCACTTAGTAAATAATTGTGGGATTGCATTGCATTTTTCTTGCCCTCTTTTCTCTTCCCCTGCTCTCTTGCCTTTCCCTGTCCTCCTCCCTACTTCCCTGGTACCTTCCCCATAAGGTGTTTGTCAGCAGAAATATGTAAATAAATGTAAAACTGTTAAAACATGTCTGACAATAGGAAATGCTATATTCTCAGCAATTGCCATTTTTTTTTCTATCTCAGACCTACTGTAGAAGGTCTGCCTAGCACAAATGGTGTGGCATTTAAAATCAAAAGGGACTAGTGACTCTGATCGAGACATCTTTGGATGAGTTGTCCAGACTCCAAATGAATCCCACTTTCCTGGCCACTCAGCTCCTAAAGCTGAGAAAGTCTTTAGCACAGGCCGCGTATTTCTAGAGGCAGGGCAGCAGCAAAGTCCAGAAGCTGAGGGATCTGTACATCTCCAGGGCTGTCCACTTTACTGTTCGCTGTGTTAGTTCTGCTTCTTCCCACATTTTGCATGACAAGCCCCTGAAGCAAGAGTCCTATAGCCTCTTTAGAGCCTCACTTATGTGATAGAACTATGTCCCTCTCCAAATAAGACACAAATAATTATGGAAATCGAAAGCATTACACTAAACAATATCCTTTAAGGCTAGCTCAGTCTACTCCACTTTGGCTTCTTTTATATGCAGGCTAATGTCATGCTTGTAGGAAAGTTTAAATTGATTACGACTATTAATGTTTTTGTTTAGAATTTGTTGTAAACTTCTTGTGGTGAGAACTAGTGTAACATTCCAATTAATTCTAGGGTATAGTTGCTATTTTATTTTTATTTACTTATTTATTTTGAGACAGAACCTCAAACTGTCACCCTGGGTAGAGCGCTGTGGCATCACAGCTCACAGCAACCTGCGACTCCTGGGCTTAAGTGATTCTCTTGCCTCAGCTTCCCAAATAGCTGGGACTACAGGCGCCCACCACAATGCCTGGCTATTTTTTGGTTGTGGTTGTCATTGTTGTTTGGCAGGCCCGGGCTGGATTTGAACCCGCCAGCTCCGGTGTATGTGGCTGGTGCCCTAGCCGCTTGAGTTACAAGCGCCGAACCAATACAGTTGCTATTTTAAATTATCACTATGATTTATTATTTCCATTCGAGCAAATTTCCTACAGCGTTTCCTTTCAGTGGACTAGACCCATATCAGGAAGTGACTTAGGTGTAAGGGGAAGATATGGCTTTTGTCAACCAAAGTTTGGGTGTTCTCCAAAGAATCTTTAAATATCTGCTGCTTTTCCCCCAGTGATCTGATTGCTGAGGTCTGATTACTAAGCAATGACAATAAGGGAGAGCTGGAATTTTCCATGAGGCAGTGCTCATCAACAATCTAGAGAAGAGGCCTTAATCTATTTCACTCCAAAGCTACTTGGTTATGCATGAAGCCCTCAGGGGAGGGGAAGCAGGAGGGAGAACTCCTCTGAGGACCCAGAAACAATTGGGCCACGTGTGACTTTCAGTTTCTATGGAGATTCATGTGCAGTGCCTGAGGGTGATCTGAGAGCACTGGAAACCTAAATGCCTTCATCCTTCTCCTCACTTTGAAATCCCTCACCAGAGTCCTTAGAATTTTATTGGTTATTTGAACCTCTAGGGAGAAGCTCATATCACTGCCCTGCCTCCCTGAAAATAAAAGCATCCATATTATATTATCTCAGCCCTAAAAGAAGGAAATCCTAAGAGTCATGAGAAGTTAAATTTTAGAGAAATTGGAGGTTAGAATATATTGAATTTCAAGATCACTGACTCAGTGAAAAATAGGCTTTATGCAATACAATCAGAGTTTAAAAAATTATTAGAGGGCGGCACTTGTGGCTCAAAGGAGTAGGGTGCCGGCCCCATATACGGGAGGTGGCGTGTTCAAACCCAGCCCCAGCAAAAACCCGCTATATATATACATATATGTATGTATGTATGTATATGTATATATATTATATATAATAAAAATAAAAAATTATTAGTGTGGAGCCTGTGGCTCATCGAGTAGGGCACTGGCCCCATACACCGAGGGTGGTGGGTTCAAACCCGGCCTTGGCTGAACTGCGAAACAAAAATAGCCGGGCATTGTGGCGGGCGCCTGTAGTCTCAGCTACTCGGGAGGCTGAGGCAAGAGAATCGCCTAAACCCAGGAGTTGGAGGTTGCTGTGAGCTCTGACACCACGGCACTCTACCCAGGGCGATAAAGTAAAACTCTATCTCTACCAAAAATATATATATATATATATTAGAAATGGAACAGAAAAGAAATAAGGATGTGGGGAAAGATTAGGATTGATTATAAAAACTCTAGAAAATTGCTATTTGGAGCCAAAATTACTGTTTCTGGAGCTTATTATTTTATATATATCAGAATGCATAATGCACATTCTTTATGAGTCAGTATATGACGCTAATATAGAGAGCCTAATAACATGGGAAAATAAATGCTAAATAAAACTCTTTTGCTCAGTGCCAGCCACATTCACAGGGGCTGGTGGGTTCAAACCCAGCCCAGGTCTGCCAAACAACAATGGCAACTACAACAAAAAAATAGCTGGGCGTTGTGGCGGGCGCCTATAGTTCCAGCTACTTGGGAGGCTGAGGCAAGAGAATCACATAAGCCCAGGAGTTGGAAGTTGCTGTGAGCTGTGACACTAGGCACTCTACCGAGGGCCATATATTGAGACTCTGTCTCAAAAAAATAATAATAAGCGAACCTGGTTTCTTGTACCCTCAATGAATCCCCAACAATAAAAATAAATAAATAAATAATAAACAAACTAATTGTATATGCAATATGTTCTCAAATACAATGGGCAGTGCCTGTGGCTCTGTGGATAGGGTGCCGGCCCCATATACAGAGGGTGGCAGGTTCGAACCTGGCCCTGGCCAAACTGCAACAAAAAAATAGCCAGGCCTTGTGGTGGGCACCTGTAGTCCCAGCCACTTGGGAAGCTGAGGCAAGAGAATCGCCTAAGCCCAGGAGTTGGAGGTTTCTGTGAGCTCTGTGATGCCACCACACTCTACTGAGGGTGACAAAATGAGAGTCTATCTCTATAAAAAATAAAAAATAAATTATAAGAAACATACACAGAAAAAAGTGGAAGGAATTAGGCTAAAATAGTAATGCCTCTGAATAATAAGCTTATAATTATTATTTTTTTTTTTTGTAGAGACAGAGTCTCACTTTATCGCCCTCTGTAGAGTGCTGTGGCGTCACACAGCTCACAGCAACCTCCAGCTCCTGGGCTTAGGTGATTCTCTTGCCTCAGCCTCCTGAGTAGCTGCGACTACAGGCACCCGCAACAATGCCTGGCTATTTTTTTGTTGCAGTTTGGACGGGGTCGGATTTGAACTCGCCACCCTTGGTATATAGGGGCTGACGCCCAACCCACTGAGTCAAAGGCACTGCCCAATATTTTTCTTTTTAATATTGCTATATTTGAAACATTATCTCTAATGAGCATGTGTCGTTATTTTTTTTTTTTTTGAGACAGAGCCTCAAGCTGTCACCCTGGATAGAGTGCTGTGGCATTATAGCTCACAGCAACCTCCAATTCCTGGACTCAAGCTATTCTCCTGCCTCTGCCTCCCAAGTAGCTGGGACAGGTGCCCGCCACAACGCCCGGCCATTTTTTGGTTGCAGCCCTCATTGTTGTTTGGCGGCCCGGGCTGGATTAGAACCCACCAGCTCAGGTGTATGTGGCTGGCGCCTTAGCCCATTGAGCCACAGGCGCCGAGCCTATTTTTTTTTTTTTTTGAGACAGTCTTACTATGTCACCCTTGGTAGAGTGCCATGGTGTCCCAGCTCACAGCAACCTCAAACTCTTAGGCTCAAGTAATTCTCTTTCCTCAACATCCCAAGTAGCTGGGATTACAGGCACCTGCTACAACGCCCCGTTGATTTTTTGTTGCAGTTGTCATTGCTGTTTAGCTGGCCCAGCTGGGTTTGAACCTACCAGCCCCTGTGTATGTGGCTGACGCCGTAACCACTGTGCTATGGGCACTGAGCCAATTTTTTTTTTTTTATGAGACAGAGTCTCAAGCTGTTGTCCTAGGTAGAGTGCTGTGGTGTCACAGCTCACAGCAACCTCTACCTCTTGAGCTTAAGTGATTCTCTTGCCTCAGCCTCCCAAGATTTGGGGACTACAGGCACCTGCCACAATGCACAACATCTGGCTATTTTTTTGTTGTTGTTGTTGCAGTTGTCATTGTTGTTTTAGTAGGCCCAGGCCGGGTTTGAACCTGCCAGCCTCGCTGTGTGTGTGGCTGGCGCCCTACCCACTGAGCAATGAGTGCCGCCCTATTTGGGGTTTTCTTGAAACGGGGGAGGGGTTTATTTATGTCACCCACACTTCTTTAAACTTCTAGGCTCAAAAGATCCTCCTGCCTCAGCCTTTCAAGTAGTTGGGGCTGTAGGCCACAACACCACAATCAGCTGTATGTGCTATTTTGATATCAACAGAAAAAGTAGATAAATAAATGTTGAAACCAGGGAAAACAAAAACTAAATTGAAAAAGAAGGCCAAAGGGGCACATAAGTCCATTGTGATGACATCTCAGTAGTCACCCTGAAGACGGACAATACTGAAAGTATTACCTCTGGTCTGATACTGAATATAAACTCACAGATTAGCTAGCTGGCTGGCTTTCGTCATCTTCACTTGGCCAGAATCTATTGTTTCTAGTGTAGACAAAGAGATGATGAATCACAGAGACCTAGGAGTTGCCAAAACACAGAAGAGAAATGTAAAATATTAACAACATGAAGTGCCATGAAAGAACCAGAGCCCTAATATCTCTTAAAAGACTAAATAAAGCAGATGAGAATTTTCCTGGTTAGCACACAGCCAGAAAACTGATTTTGACTGGAAGTCTTCACCATAAATTGATTATGTGTAGCTCTGATCGTCAAGCTTAGCATAAAATAATTAGGTTTCATCGGGGCCCAAACAGAGCTTCCTAGGAACTTAATAAATTAATTAGGTTATGTTGTTGTTATGGCTGTGGTATTTTTTTTTTTTTTTGTAGAGACAGATTCTCACTTTATAGCCCTGGGTAGAGTGCCATGGCTTCACACTGCTCACAGCAACCTCCAGCTCTTGGGCTTAAGCGATTCTCTTGCCTCAGCCTCCCTAGTAGCTGGGATTACAGGCGCCCGCCACAGCGCCCGGCTATTTTTTTGTTTTGCAGTTTGGCCGAGGCCGGGCTTGAACCCGCCACCTTCGGTATATGGGGTCGGCGCCCTGCTCGCTGAGCCACAGGAGCCGCCCGCTGAGGTCTTTTCTTACTATCCATAGTTGTTATTACAAACCTCAGGCCCCAACTTCATTTCCTTCACTTTCAGCCAATACCCTTCTTAGAGAAAACAATCTCTGGGCCCACTCACCTCTCTACATATGAATTTTTAGAGAAATTGCTATTAATCCCTCTTGCTCATGTCTTCAAGCAGGGTTTTTCCTGGCCACCACTTTTTCTCATCCTTTGAGTGAGTGAATTCAAATATCTCCCTGCCTTAAAAACTTGCCTTGACCTTGGGCCCTTTTCTGCACTGTGCTCTGCTTTTATCTCAACATGACCTAGTTTCCTGAAAGGCTGTCTCCATGGGTGTGGAAGATTGCATTTCAGTTCTCAGTTCTTCATCTCTCTCTGTAAACATACCCTTCACTATGCCCCATTTCAGTGGAGGCAAAATGTATTTATCCATGCCATTGATGTTGCTGATCTTAGGAAAAAGAAAGGCATGTGTAGCCAACCTGGATCCCGCTCGCAACTTGGAAGCCAATCCAGCCAAGGAGAGCTCAGCCTAGATCGCCTGAAATTCAGCCTGCCCAAACATACATTAGGGAGAAATACATACTTACTGCTATATGCTTCTTAGTTTTGAAGCAGCTTGTTATGCAGCGTTATAACAATAATAGCTGACAGAGACAGCAGGAAGAAGAATATTAATGGTGCTGGAATGGCATGGTGCATGTAAAACTGACAATTTACAAAAATGCAACTTAGACCTGAGTCTACCAAAACAAATTCCAGTTGAATTAGAAAGTTAATGATAAAAAATGATACCATCCCAAACTGTAAGAAAATGAAATATGTACATATTCAATCTCTGGATAGTAGAGGACTTTCTGAGGCAATGAAAGTGTTATTCTAATTTTCTTTAATAGGCACATATTATTCTCTCTCTCTCCCTTTTTTTTTCTTCGAGATAGAGTCTCACTTGTCACCCTAGATAGAGTGCCTTGGTGTCATCATAGCTCACAGCAACCTTAAACTCTTGCCTCGGCCTCCTGTGTCAAAGATTTAATCTATTTAACACACAAAGACCTTAAATAAATGAGAAAACAATGAGTTCAATTAACAAAAAACAAATGGCTAAAAATTATGAAAAAATGTTAAAACTAAAAAGAATCAAGAAAATGTAAGTTAAGCAATGAGATTTGATTTTTGCTTAACCAAATAGCAAAGGTTAAAAACAAGAATAAAATGTTGAAGTTTTAATAATATGGGAAGGCCAGGTGTAGTGGTTCATACTTGTTTAGCACTCTGGGAGGCTGAGACAGGAGGATCACTTGAGGTCAGAAGTTCAAGTGTAGCTCTGAGCAAGAGCGAGACCCTGGCTCTGATAAAAAAAAAAAAAAAAAAAGAAAAGGGAAAAATTAGCCAGGCGCCTATAGTCTCAGCTACTTTAGAGGTTGAGGCAGGAGGATCACTTGAGCCCAGAAGTTTAAAGTTGCAGGGAGCTATGATAATACCACTGCATTATAGCTGGGTTGACAAAGCAAGATTCTACTTCAATAAATAAATAGATGAATAAATAAATAAATAAATAGATAGATAGATAAATAAAACAAAATAAAAAGGATGATGGGTATTGTTTGTGGGGGCATCAATTTGTACAATTTTCTAGAAAGCAATTACCAATATGTATCACAGCCTTAAAAACGTTTCTTTTCCTTTGATTGTTTTAGGGATCTCCCCAAAAGGCAAAATTGAAATGTACACAAAACTGTAAGGCCACAGAGGTTTAGCCAGGGGTTACTGGTAATGGTGAAACTCTATAAAACAACCTAGTGGACCTGCACCAGGGTTAGGTGCCATAGACCTCTGTGCTGCTTTAGAGTGGTATTTAAAATTAGAATCCAATGCAATGTGTGGTCCTGAACTGGGTCCTGCACCAGGAAAAGGACACTAGGGAAAAACTGTCAAAATCAATAATGACTATGGACAGGCTATTAGAATTGTACCAATGTTCGTCTCTTGGTTTTGATTCTAATACTGTAGTTAAGGAAGATGTGAGCACTGGGGAAGCTAGGTGGCAAGTATGAGATTTTGTACTTTTTGCGAATATTTTGTAAATCTGAAATTACTTCAAAATAAAAAGTTAAAAAAAATAGAACAGTTAGAATAAACAGAACAAATAGAATTCTGTTCACATGTTGAAAAACACCATGTATGTTCTTAACATGGGGGTGTGGCAGGTCCTGTTGGATAATAGCCATTCTCCAACCACCCCGCTTTTTTTCCTTGTTAACTCCTATTTTGCCTTTAAGCGAGTCCCTCCCCAGCCCTGGCGGGTGGATCTTGATTGGTCCATGCAAGTGGTGCACTTATTGCCTAGCCAAACTATTGGTGAGATACAGGAAGGTGATGCAATTCTTGCCATTAGATAATAATAGCAAATATTTACACAGCACAAATCACGTGCCAGGCACTGCTGGAAGTGCTTTACGTAGATTAATCCTCAGATTTCACAACAACCCTATGAATCAAATCTGATTACAATTCCCATTATCCAGATACAGATACTGAGGTACAGAGAAATCAAGTCAACTGTTCCAGGTCACACAGACGCTGAGATGTGGAGAGAAACAGGCTGGAGGACTTTCCAGGAAAGCTTTCCTTGTTCTTAAGAAGGGAAATACAGTTATGTGTCACCTAATGATGTAGACATATTCTGAGAAACGTGTTGTTAGGCAATTCTGTAATTGTGCGAACATACCAGCGTGTACTTACACAAGCCTAGCTGGGAGAGCCTACTGTGCACTGAGGCCACGTGGTCTAGCTTACTGCTCCTAAGCCACAAACCTGGGCAGCCTGTTACCAGGGAATACTGTGGGTAACTGCATGCCAGTGGTAAGTGCGTCCCTAAGCATAGAAAGGTTCAGCAAAAATACAATATTATAAGGCAGTGCCTGTGGCTCAAGGAGTAGGGTGCTGGCCCCATATACTGGAGGTAGCAGATTCAAACCCAGCCCCAGCCAAAAAACGCAATTAAAAAATATATAATATTATAATCTTAAGTGATCACCCCCCTTTATGTGGGTGTGTCACTGATTGAAACATCATTATATAGCACATGACTGTCATGCTGTACTCTTTTCTTGTTTGAAGATTCTGTCACTTGCCTGAAATGCAAGAAACTATAGCAGCCATTGTAGGACTATTAGGGAACAGTTAAGAAGCCATTCCAACATGACATGGCAGAGTGAAGAGAGGATGGAGCCCCTGAATTTGCCAATCCTGGAATTACCCTGCTCGCGACTTCTTGTTAAAGTGAGATAGTGATTGCCCTTATAATTTAAGCTACAATTAGAAAGCCCCCAAACTAGTACTGTAGGTAAATTTTACATTGTATTACATGTATAAAGTGGAGGGAAAAACCCAACAGAGTACAAAACAGGGTAAATTTTGAATAACTGCAACTTTTTTTTTTTGTAGTTTTTGGCTGGGGCTGGGTTTGAACCCGCCACCTCTGGCATATGGGGCCGGCGCCCTCCCCACTCAACCACAGGAGCCACCCTGAATAATTGCAACTTTGTGAACAAAATTTCATAGAAAAAAATTCTAAAATGGGGCGGTGCCTGTGGCTCATCAAGTAGGGTGCTGGCCCCATATACCGAAGGTGGCGGGTTCAAACCCCCAGCCTCTGCCAAACTGCAAAACAGAAAAATAGCCGGGCGTTGTGGCGGGCACCTGTAGTCCCAGCTACTTGGGAGGCTGAGGCAAGAGAATCGCCTAAGCCCAGGAGTTGGAGGTTGCTGTGAGTTGTGTGACGCCATGACACTCAACTGAGGGCGATAAAGTGACATTCTGTACAAAAAAAAAAAAAAAATCTAAAATGTTACCAGTCACAATCTTTGGTTGGTGGGCTCAGCGAGTATCACTTTTTTCTTATACTTTTCAAATATTTTCTAACCTTCTCTCATGAGAGTGTATCACTATGTTAATTTTTTTAATTAATATTTTATTAACATTACTCTCTTTTATACCACAAGACAGCAATCCTCCTTGCTGTTTCTACCTGTCACTTTGCTTCCATTCTCAGGCCACTCACCTGGGCTTCTGCCTCCACTACCCCGTCCTCATCTGGCTTTGTCCCCTTGAGGGTCAAGCCCATTTGTCACTGTTCAGCCCTTATCACTGAGCTTCTAGGCAGTAATTCCTTTGCCTTCCCTGCCACAGTCTTTCTGTGAGAGGTGACATTCTAGAGTCCATTCCTTGGCCCTTTCTCTTGCTCTGCACTCACTGCTTGCCCTGACCCCAGCGGTCACTCACACGCTTGTTACTTCAGATGAGAATTGCTCACAGGGGCCTCCCTCCTGAGCTGCATATCTCAATGTCCATCCTCTTTCTGGGCAGCTCTGCCAGGACACCCCACAGTCTGCACTTGATGTGTCCAAAGCTGACCTCTTCATGTCACCCTTTCCTGCTCCTAAGTGTCCCTCATCTTGGCAAATGGTGTTCCCTCTTATCTGTCACATAAAGGTGATTTATAAGAGCACACCTTTTGAATTCCTGGTCCCAAAACACAGGTCTGTGTGACCTTGGGCCAGTTACTCAACCTCACTGATCCCCGGTCTCATTATCTGTAGGTCAAGATGGGAAAAGGCGCTACTTCCTAGGGTTTCGTGAGGACCAAGTAAGATAGCACATGCTTGGCATGCTCTATGCAATGCTTGGCATATAGATGTTCAAGAAATGTTGACTTAAAAATAAACTGACATCAGCTTGGCGCCCGTAGCTCAATGAGTAGGGCGCCAGCCACATACACTGAGGCTGGAGAGTCTGAGCCTGGCCTGGGCCTACTAAACGACAATGACAACTGCAACAAAAAATAGCCAGGCATTGTGGCGGGTGCCTGTTACTTGGGAGGCTGAGGTAAGAGAATCGCTTAAGCCCAAGAGTTTGAGGTTGCTGTGAGCTGTGACCCCACAGTACTCTACTGAGGATGACCTAGTGAGACTCTGTCTCAAATAAATAAATAAATAAATAAATAAACTGACATCTTCCTTTTCCCACACAGCCAGTGGTGCTTCTGGTGATCCTATAACATTCCTGCTTCCTGAATCCATTTTCCCTTCCTCACCTTTGTTGCTCTTGTTTTTTTTTTTTTTTTTTTTTAGAGACAGAGTCTCACTTTGTCGCCTTTGGTAGAGTGCCATGGCTTCATGGCTCACAGCAACCTCCAGCTCCTGGGCTTAGGCAATTCTCTTGTCTCAGCCTCCAGAGTAACTGGGACTACAGACGCCTGCCACAACGCCTGGCTATTTTTTTTTTTTTGCAGTTTGGCCAGAGCCGGGTTTGAACCCGCCACCCTTGGTATATGGGGCCAGTGCCCTACTCACTGAGCCACAGGCACCGCCCTTGGCTTTGATCTTATAGCTGTCAGCCCCCATCACATGGACCCTTGCCATAGCCTTCCCTAATCCAGTGGGGTCCCTCCAACTCACCCTGTCCTCTAGCTTTCCAGAAGGACTTTTCTGTAATGTAAATCTGAACAAATCTCTCCTGTTGTGGATTATAGCCCTGACTGGCAAGCCTGGAATCTGTAGCCCCTAAAGTACAGCCCCTGCCTACCTCTCTCCTGCCCATTAGACCTCCCCACTCGTTCCTGGCCTCTTACCCTAGCAGCTGGGCCACCTCGGCACCCACTGCTGCTTTTCTCTTCTTTCCTGTGGAGTGGGGTGATGATAGAGTTGTCTCATGAAGTTGTGAGGAAATGAATCGTATGAAGTTCTCAGAACAGTGCCTGGTGCACAGAAAGAACTCAACACTTGCAAGAGATTAGTCTGTCCACTCCAGTGGAAGCCACAAGGACAGGGATGTTGTCTATTTTATTTTCAGATGTATTCACAGTCCCTAAGACAGTGCCTGGCATGTATTAGTCCTTTGTAATAGATAGATGGTCCCTGACTTATGCTTTTTGATGCATGATTTCTGAACTTTACCATAGTGTGAAAATTATATGCATTTAGCAGAAGCTGTGCTTTAGATTTTGAATCTGATCGCTCCTGGGTTAGTGATAGTGCAGTAGGATACTCTCTTGTGGTACTGGGCTGCGGCAGCAAGGCACAGCTGCCAGTCAGCCACTCAATCACAAGGGGAAACGACTGATACTCTACAGTGCACTGTGTTGCCCAATGACTTGGCCCAACCGTAGGCTGATGTAAGTGTTCTGAGCACGTGGAAGGCAGGCCAGGCCATGGAACAATGTTTGGTAGATTAGGTATATTAATGCATTTTGACTTATGATATGTTCAATCTGGGATGGCTTTATTTTGTTATTATTATTATTATTATTATTATTTTGAGACAGAGCCTCAAGCTGTCACCCTGGATAGAGTGCTGTGGTATCACAGCTCACAGCAACCTCCAATTCCTGGGCTCAAATGAGTCTCCTGCCTCTGCCTCCCAAGTAGCTGGGACTACAGGTGCCTGACACAACGCCCAGCCATTCTTTGGTTGCAGCTGTTATTGTTGTTTGGCGGGCCCGGGCTGGATTTGAACCCACCACCTCAGGTATACGTGGCTGGAGCCTTAGCCCGTTGAGCCACAGGCCCCGAGCCTTTTTTTTTGAGACAATCTTGCTCTGTCACCCTGGCTAGACTGCAGTGGCATCACAGCTCACTGCAACCTCAACTCCTGGGCTCAAGTGATCATCCTGTTCAGCCTCCCAAGTAGCTGGGACTACAGCCACGTGCCACCATGCCCAGCTAATTTTTTTATTGTGTTGTGGAGATGAGGTCTCACTCTTTCTCAAGCTGATCTTGAACTTCAGGGCTCATGCTCACTTCAGCCTCCCAGAGTGCTAGGATTATAGGTGTGAGCCACTGTGTCCAGCCTAGGATGGCTTTATTGGAATGTAACCCCATCTTTTTTTTTTTTTTTTGAGACAAAGTCACACTTTGTCACCTTGGAGAGAGTGCCATGGTGTCATCATTGCTCACGTCAATCTGAAATTCTTGGGCTCAAGTGATCCTCTTGCCTCACTCAGCCTCCCAAGTATCTGGGACTACAGATGCCTGCCATGACACTGGCTTGTTTATTCTTTTTCTTTCTCTCTCTCTCTCTCTTTTTTTTTTTAGTGGAGATGAGGTCTTGCTCTTGTTCAATCTGGTCTTGAATTCCTGAGCTCAAGCAATCCACCTGCCTTGGCCTCCCAGAGTGCTAGAATTACAGGCCTGAGCCACCTCCCCTGGCCCAGGATATAACCTCATATTAAATTGAGGAACATCTGTATTTGTCAAACAATCCTCAGACCTAGTTTTGGGGGATGCCTTCTCGAGCCACATCATCAGGCCTAGGTAAAGACTTCGCTTCATGAACCGCACCTGTCACTGAACTTGGGCTAGTCTATTATTCCCAGTGCTGCCCCTGCAGCTCCTGTGGGCAAGAAGGGGGAGTTCTGGGGGAGGGAGCAGGTCATAGGGTGTGTGCTAGACTTGGAATGACCAACTTCGAACCTTGTGCACTAGGAACTCTGCACTTTGGAGCAATGTTCTTAATCTACTTGAGCCTCATTCTTTGTCTCTGCAGAAGAGACTGGTAACCCACATGGGGCTACTGTGAAGATTAACTGTGACTACTCAAGGCCTTCTCAGGTTCTCCTTACAAGTGTGTTGATGTTAGAGTATTTTGCCTCATTTTTGTAACAACAGCATGTGGTCCCTGTGGGCGCTCATATTTGTTTAAAATGTTTATTAACATTTTTTTTTGCAGTTTTTTTTTTTTTTGTTTGGTTGGAGCTGGGTCTGAACCCGCCACCTCTGGCATATGGGGGCCGGTGCCCTACTCCTTTGAGCCACAGGTGCTGCCTGTTTATTAACATTTTATGAATGAAGGCTGAAGGTGTGATCCCTTTCATTTCCCACTGTCATCATCCCAGATGAGGCTATTGGGTCCTCATGCCTGGCCTGTTGCAGACCCCTGCAGTCACATCCACTGGACATCATCAGATGAAGCCTTTGGCATCCCAGCTCCAAAGAGGGGTCCCCCCTGCTCAAAGCCAATGTCTACACAATCAAATTTCCATCTCTTGGTTTAGCAATATGGTCACAACCCAGTTCTCTAGTGTGCCATGGTCTAGCTGCTCCCCTCGGAGTGCCCCCTTCAGCCAGCCTGCCCCACCCCACCTGGAGAATTCCTTGAAGGCAGCCTTGTCAAGACACCAGGTACCTTTGGGCCCCAATACATCCAAGGGATACAATTCGCTCCCAAGAGTAACTCACTAATTAGGGCCCAGTTCTCAGTCTGGGGAGTGCAGCAGTTCTCTGAGGGGAGGAGGAGAGGAAAGTGAGTCACCCCGCAGGGAGGCTGATATGCCCTTCCTTTGAGTACTACTCCTTTAAAACTAAAAATAAATTCAATCTTCTCTTCAAAGCCTTTTCTGATCACCACAATTATTTGCATTGCCTGGTCACTAATATGTCTCCAGATACTGGAAAAAATGTCACATCATAGTGAAACAGAGTTAATGGTTAAAAAAGTAGCTACTTTTCCACTCTGGACTAGGGAGGAGTATCCTGGCCATTAGATCTCCTCAACAAGCCTGAGGCCTCACTATAGGCAAAAACAACCCTTCTTTGTCTGTCCCTCACACCCAGCACCTAGTGCTGTGTCTGACACAGGGCCTGTAATGAATGTCTGTTCAGTTGTGGGGAAGGAAGAAGAGAACAAATGAGCACCGATTGTCCACTGAGCAGGGGGCCTGTGTGAAGTCCCCGTATATGTTATCTAACCGTTGTAACAGCTCTGCAGGAAGGTAATGGCATCAGTTAGATGTTAATTCATTTTAGAGTTTTTTTTTTTTTTTTTTAGAGTTAACATACTGAGACTTGGAGAGGCTAAATGACTTATGCCATCACAAAGCTAATAGGGGGCAGAACCTGAATTCAATTCTGGTTTTATTTGACCCTAAAGTCCATGCTCCTTCCACTGTTACTGTGTTACAACGTGGGTAGGAGTCGCATCAGTCAGTCTGCTGGGAAACAGATGACATACTCAAGCACTAATCTGAGGCTGAGGGTAGTTGTTTTGTTTCGCTTTTCTTTCTGTTTTCTAAGACAGTCTTCACTATGTCACCAGGCTGGAGTGCAGTGATGGGGCCAAAACTTTGAACTCCCAGGCTCAATGGATCCTTCTGCCTCAGCTGCCCAAGCAGCTGGGACCACAGGTGCATGTCACCATATTTTGCTGTAGAGACAGGGTCTTGCCATGTTCCCCACATTGGTCTCAAACTTCTTGTCTCAAGTGATCCTTCTACCTCAGCCCCCCCCAAATAATGGGATCATAGGTGTGAGCCACCACCCAAAGTTTTATAAGGGGCCTACTCTACAAGGTTAGGGCAGTGTAGATGAAAGTGCTCCAGGGATAGTGACACTCTGTCACACACACACACACACACACACACAGGCCTAAAGGGTCAGCGGAGGGAGCAGTTAAGACACAGAGAGACAGAGCTGTATGGACAGGGCTGCCTGATGGAGGCTGAGACTTCTGGTCGAGGGATGAGCCAGCCTGTGCTGTCCTTTCTGGGAGGAAGGAGAACAAGGGCTGTGTCTCCATCTCCTGCGGGAGCTTTCCGTTGCCCAAACCCAACACCTGCTGTGGTGCCCACAGGGATCAGCTACAAGCTGGAGAAGAGGTAAGTGCATATGCAAATGAGGGCAGCCAAATGAGACCCAAGAGATGTGTGGGTTCGGGACAGCAGGCGTGTACTGTCACTTCAGAGTGGAGCTGCCACCTTTTCCCGAGAGGGAAAACTCACTCACAGCTCAGAGGCAGGGGGGTTCTTTGGAAATACCACCCAGAACCTGTTTCTCCCCTGCTCAAAACTATTCAGTGGCTTCCCTTTAGGGTAAAGTCTGAAGTCATCAAGGGGGCCCACAAGGTCCTTAGACCTGGTCCCTGCCACCTCCACAGTCTCCTCTCAGGCCATGCCCCAGTGCCTAACCCTCTCCAGCCTCTATTCTTTCCTGGAAGTTTCCAGAATACCTCATGCTCTTTTAACTTCAGGGTTGCCTCCACTACCTTCATGTAGTTTGTTTTGTTTCCTCCGCCGAGAGGGATGAAAACACGCTGGCCACCTCATGTGTGTGCAACCCTCATACACGCTGCTCATCCATCCTGGGCTACTCTTACATGCCACCTTCCCCCACTCTAGATGAGGTAGGTCCCTGAGTACACTTGCCTTCGGCACATGTGTTACAGTTCATAACAACATGTTCATTTGTGAGATTATTTGCTGACATCTGGCTTCCCCACTAGACTGCAGGCTCTAAGAGGACAGACACTGTAATTTAGTCTATAATGCCACGGTGCTGAGCACACAGTCAACCCCTCATTAGTGCTTATTCAATAAATATTAAAGACACCAAATTTGAGTCCTGGCTCTACCAATCCCAGCTGTAAACTGGGAGCATGCCATTGTACATTGTACTGGGCCAGCTAAACAACAATGACAACTGTAACAAAAAATAGCTGGGCGTTTTGGCCAGTGCCTGTAGTCCCAGCTACTTCGGAGGCTGAGGCAAGAGAATCACTGAAGCCCAAGAGTTTGAGATTGCTGTGAACTGTGATGCCACTTTATCAAGCGCGAAATAGTGAGACTCTGTCTCAAAATAAAAACAAACAAACATACAAATAACTAAACAGTAATTTAGGGGCGGCTCCTGTAGCTCAGTGGCTAGGGCGCCAGCCACATACACCAGAGTGGCAGGTTTGAATCCAGCCCAGGCCTGTCAAACAACAATGACAACTACAACCAAAAAATAGCCGGGCATTGAGGCAGGTGCCTATAGTCCCAGCTACTTGGGAGGCTGAGGCAAGAGAATTACTTAAGCCCAAGAGTTTGAGGTTTCTGTAAGCTGTAACGCCATGGCACTCTACCCTGGGTGACATAGTGAGACTCTGTCTTAAAAGAAAAAAAAAAAAGGGTGGTGCCTGTGGCTTAAAGGAGTAGGGCGCCCACCCCATATGCCAGAGGTGGTGGGTTCAAACCGAGCCCTGGCCAAAAACTGCAAAAAAAAAAAAAAAAAAAAGAAAGAAAAGAAAAAACAACAAAAAAATTAGGTTGGGTTATAGTCTCAGCTACTTGGGAGACTGAGGTAAAAGGACTGCTGGAGCCTAAGAGTTTGAGGTTACTATAAGCTCTGATGCTATGGCACTCTGCCCAGGGGGACAGAGTGAGACTGTCTCAAAAAAAATCTAGCTGGGCACAGTGGCCCAAGCCTGTAATCCTAGCACTCCCAGTCTGGGAGGCTGAGGCAGGAGGATTGCCCAGGAGTTCGAAGTTGCATTGAGCTAAGGTGATGCCATGGTGACAGAGTGAGATCCTATCTCAAAAAAAAAAATTCTAAAAAGGGCGGCTCCTGTGGCTCAGCGAGTAGGGCGCCGGCCCATATACCGAAGGTGGCGGGTTCAAGCCCGGCCTCGCCTCGGCCGAACCGCAAAACAAAAAAATAGCCGGGCGCTGTGGCGGGCGCCTGTAGTCCCAGCTACTAGGGAGGCTGAGGCAAGAGAATCGCTTAAGCCCAGGAGCTGGAGGTTGCTGTGAGCAGTGTGACGCCACGGCACTCTACCCAGGGCGGTAAAGTGAGACTCTGTCTCTAAAAAAAAAAAAAAGAATGTGAACATGTGCGGGCATCACAGGGCTGCAACAAGCTTGGTATGTAAAACCTCCCCAATCTGTTCCATTCTTATCAGCTGCACTGATTCCAATGGCTGGAATGACCTCAGCAGGCATGAGTGATAGATGACTGCATCCCCATTAGTCTGGGTCACTCATATGTTGCTTAGAACAGAAGTTACCTGTCCTCATGCTCCTACTAACTAGGAACATCTACCCTAATCTGTTAACAGAGAGAGTAAAATGCACTTTTTTTTCTTTTTTTGAGACAGAGTCTGACTCCATTACTCAGGTTAGAGTGTCCTGGTGCCATAGCTCATATCAACCTCAAATTCCTCAGCTTAAGCAATCCCCTTGCCTCAGCCTCCCAAGTAGCTGGGACTACAGGGACCTGGCTAATTTTTCTATTTTTAGTAGAGATGGGGTCTTGCTCTCGTTCAGGCTGGTTTCAGACTCCTGAGTACAAGCAATTGACCTGCCTCAGCCTCCCAGAGTGCTAGGATTACAGGTGTGACCCACCCAGCACTTTAGTGATTATTTTAAAATTTCCTTTCACTGGCAGGCTGAGGTGGGTAGATTGTCTGAGCTCACAGGTTGGAGACCAGTCTGAGCAAGAGTAAGACCCCTTCCCTAAAAATAGCCAGGTGTTGTAGCAGGCACCTGTAGTCCCAGCTACTTGGGAGGCTGAGGCAAGAGAATTGCTTAAGCTCAAGAGTTGGAGGCTGCTGTGAGCGGTGATGCCACAGCACTCTACCAAGGGCCACAAAGTCAGACTGTCTCAAAATAAATAAATAAATAAAAATAAAAATGTGTGGCTCGGCTTGGCACCTGTAGCTCAGCGGGCTAAGGCACCAGCCATATAAACCTGAGCTGGTGGGTTCGAATCCAGCCTGGGCCTGCCAACCAACAATGACAGCTGCAACCCAAACAAAAAATAGCTGGGCATTGTGGCAGGCACCTGTAGTCCCAGCTACTTGGGAGGCAGAGGCAGGAGACTCGCTTGAGGCCAGGAATTGGAGGTTGCTGTGAGCTGTAATGTCACGACA